>WBZZ01001930.1:22500-25000 GCA_019918135.1 Paulinella micropora
TCCACAGGAGCGCCCTGTTGTAGTAGTCTTGTTGAAGACTCGACGTCGCCCTCCCACGCAGCGTTCAGCAGTGCGCGCGGCAGCTGTGGTGCATGCACACAGTGCCGTGTGAGGTTCTCTGCTGGGTGGTGATCCACGCCGTGCATATGGTATATATATGTTTATCACGTTTGAGTTGTAGATTTCTATTTGTAAAAGTATGTATGTATGTATATATATATATGTATACATATATATGTATATGTACATGTATATGTACATGTATATGTATATGTATGAATATGTATATGAATATGTATATGAATATGTATATGAATATGTATATGTATATGTATATGTATATGTATATGTATATGTATATGTATATGTATATGTATATATATAGATGATGAGATATCGACTAATGTCAGAAAAAAGGAGCTTCTGATTTCGTCAACAAGGAAGTCTGTAAAGTATGACCCGATGCCCAGCTAAGCCGTGATGTTTGCACGGAAGGGACTGATACAGGCGATACCAAAGCTCCCTAGTACCAGGCGGGGCCAGGGCTCGTTCCATAAAGCGCCCCTTGCAGAACGAGCTCCCACCTCCATTACAGAGGGCCCAGTAAGCAGATGGAGTTTCGAGACTGTTCGACAGTCTAGTATAAACCGACAGAGCACTGTGGGTTTTATTCCGGGCTCAACAAGCGAGAAAGGGCACCCTGAGGGAACAGGATTGTGCTTCCCGTCGCTATTTCGGCATGTGACTCATAGGCGTATGGCTAGGCACACATAAGGCACCCCACCACGGGCCCAGCACACCCACACCATCCCCTAATTCTCTGTCTGTCGACAGATGGCACCCATTTCAAAACATCAAGCCCAAGGGAGGGTCAGTGACACCTCAAGTGGCCTTGGTTCACTTCGTGGAGTAAGTGATGAGATCAACTGATGAGATATCGACTAATGTCAGAAAAAAGGAGCTTCTGATTTCGTCAACAAGGAAGTCTGTAAAGTATTGACCCGAGATAGATAGATAGATAGATAGATAGATAGATAGATAGATAGATAGATAGATAGATAGATAGATAGATAGATAGATAGATAGATAGATAAAGATAGATAGATATAGATAGATAGATAGATAGATATAGATAGATAGATAGATAGATAGATAGATAGATAGATAAGATAGATAGATAAGATAGATAAGATAGATAGATAAGATAGATAGATAGATAGATAGATATGATAGATAGATAGATAGATAGATAGATAGATAGATAGATAGATAGATAGATAGATAGATAGATAGATAGATAAATAGATAAATAGATAAATAGATAGATAGATAGATAGATAGATAGATAGATAGATAGATAGATAGATAGATAGATAGATAGATAGATATCAAGCTTGCAACAGAATGGCAGTACTGAGCAATTTAATAACAACAATTCGCCATCCGTCAAGCAAATTTGGTAATTTTCAGGGGTAACGACCAGGAAACGCTAGTAGCTTACAGTCGTAACAACAGCATAGATTCCTCCTACAGATGGCGGCCTGCGATGCTATGAATGACCTCGAGGACAAGCAGAGATTATCTTGCTGCTGCCTTTGCGTCTTCCTTGTAATTGCCTTCGGTTGCCTCATCGGCTGGCAAGCGAACCAGAAGAAGAATGGCAACTACATCAAGCTCAGTGGCTACATTAGCGAGACGTGGATCGAAACGAAGACATGCTCTGAGGATTGCAATTGCAGGCAGATCCCTCCCTCCTTCCCTTCCCTTCCTTCCCTCCCCCCCCCCCCCCCCTCAATGTGTTTGCAATTGTGTGTGCACTTGATTGTATGTACACATGAAATGCCATAGTACATACAAATACAGTAAACATGGTTTGTTTTTTTATTTTGTTCGGTTTGATTTACTTGGTTTTCTTTCTTAGATGAATTACCCCCCCCCCCCCCCCCCCCCCCACCACACACATTCTTCCTGTCATTTCATATTTTTATATGTATGTTGTGTGGCAGAGAGAGTTGCTCAGGCACCGGCGATTCGAAGAGCTGTCACCGTGTATGTGACACTTGTTACTACACCTGCTATGGCGAGGTAGAAAACACATGCATACACACACACACACACCGTGTCTGTCTGTCTGTGTCTATCCGTCCATCTGTCTGTCTGTCTGTCTTTCTGTCTGTCTGTTTGTCAATTTTCTGTCTCTCTCTCTCCTTTATCTCTCTCTCTCATCTCTCTCTCTCTCTCTCTCTCTCTCTCTGTTTCTCTCTGTTTCTCTATATAATTACATATTTCTTTTGAAGAACGCCCCATTTGCTTGGACTTTCCCATCTCATCATAAGCAAACTGCTCTCTCTCTCTCTCTCTCTCTCTCTCTCTCTCTCTCTCTCTCTCTCTCTCTCTCTCTCTCTCTCTCTCTCTCTCTCTCTCTCTTACAGAACGTGCGATTTGCTTGGACTTGCCCATCTCATAAAAAGCAAATCTGCAGCGGCTCGAGGGAGGTACA
>WBZZ01001930.1:42500-77500 GCA_019918135.1 Paulinella micropora
ACATACATCTACATAGATTTTATTAATGGGGATATTCAAGGATAAATATTATAACTTTGTCTGTACATATATCTGCATTCATTTTACTAATAGGGACATTTTACATAGATTTTATTAATGGGGATATTCAAGGATAAATATTATAACTTTGTCTGTACATATATCTGCATTCATTTCACTAATAGGGACATTTTTAATAGGATAAATAAAATAACTTTGTTTGTACATATATGTACATATATTTTACTCATGGGGAAATATTGAAGAGGATAAATATTACAACTTTGTTTGTTTATATATCTACATTTATTTTATTAACAGGGACGTTTTCAAGAGGGTGAATATTATAACTGTTTGTACATATATACCTACATTTATTTTATTACTGGGGACATTTTCAAGAGGATAAATATTATAACTTTGTTTGTACACGTATATCTACATTTATTTTATTAATGGGGATATCCAAGAGGATAAATATCATAACTTTGTACATATATCTACATATATCTACATTTATTTTATTAATAGGGACATTTTCAAGAGGATCAATAAAATATCTTTGTACATATATCGACATAGATTTTATTAATGGGGATATTCAAGGATAAATATTATAACTTTTTGTTTGTACATATATCTGCATTCATTTTATTAATAGGGACATTTTCAATAGGATAAATAAAATAACTTTATCTGTACAAAAATCTACATATATCTTACTCATGGGGAAATATTGAAGAGGATAAATATTGCAACTTTGTTTGTACATATATCTATATAGATTTTCTTAATGGGCACATTCAAGTTGATAAATGTTATAACTTTGTTTATGCATATATATCTACATATATTTCATTCATGGGGTTTATCCTCTTCAATATTTCCCCATATGTATGAAGGTATGTATGTATGTATGCATGCATGAATGTATGTATGTATGTATGTATGTATGTATGTATGTATGCATGTATGTATGTATGTATAAAAGCGCTACGACAATGCTGAAACCTGGTTGCATGTATGTATGTATGTATGTATGTATGCATGTAAGTATGTATGTATGCTATCAATCAACTATCTATCTATCTGTGTCTCAGAGGCTAGTCCGTCCGCCACAAATCCTATCTATCTATCTATCTATCTATCTATCTATCTATCTATCTCACGTCCATCCGGACTACAAGTCGCAACCCGGCATTATCAACCTGGATTCCACCCACTGTGTTGACGCCGAGACATACTCCCATTTCGTCCATCGGACAAGAAGTGCCCCGAAAGAACCAACCGAAAGAAGAAAACGCCTGGTATTGCCATCAACACCAAGCGAATGGAAAGGCATTGAAGAAGAACTCTTTTTCTTCAACGTCCTTCCTCCTCTTCTTTTTCCAGAACACAGTCTACCCGTGATTCCCATCCCGGACACATGCACAGTACACAAATTATTGTTTGATGTGAAACTGCGTTCCTTTGCAAGGACTACATTCCTTTGCGACATCTCATCCATATGTGACCCCGTCGCGGCGATAAAGCGCGGCAACCAAACCTTTCTCCTTTTTCTTCTTGGGCTGACAACCCTGGCTTAAACGAAGAGGCTTGCTTCCCCTAAGTTAAGCCGTAAGTTACAAAAACTACATGCGAAAACCTACCGACGCACCGCTATTCCCTCCGGAGTGGCCGCCGTCACCCTCCCAGTGCGTGCTCTGCACCGCCTGAACCCCCTGGAGAAGATTTTGCTCATGTTCACCCTTACGAAGACCTTTCGGGCCTCCTCGAAAAGAAGAGCCCAAAAGCGCACGTCCATCCGGACTACAAGTCGCAACCCGGCATTATCAACCTGGATTCCACCCACTGTGTTGACGCCGAGACATACTCCCATTTCGTCCACCGGACAAGAAGTGCCCCGAAAGAACCAACCGAAAGAAGAAAACGCCTGGTATTGCCATCAACACCAAGCGAATGGAAAGGCATTGAAGAAGAACTCTTTTTCTTCAACGTCCTTCCTCCTCTTCTTTTTCCAGAACACAGTCTACCCGTGATTCCCATTCCGGACACATGCACAGTACACAAATTATTGTTTGATGTGAAACTGCGTTCCTTTGCAAGGACTACATTCCTTTGCGACATCTCATCTATCTATCTATCTATCTATCTATCTATCTATCTATCTATCTATCTATCTATCTATCTATCTATCTATCTATCTATCTATCTATCTATCTATCTATCTATCTATCTATCTATCTGTGTCTCAGAGGCCAGTCCGTCTGCCGCAAACCCACCCCCAACCAATCCCGGTACTCATTCTCTCTCTCTCTCTCTCTCTCTCTCTCTCTCTCTCTCTCTTTCTTGCTTTCTCTCTCTCTCTCTCTCTCTCTCTTTCTCTCTCTTTCTATCCCTCTATATCTCTCTCTCTCTCTCTCTCTCTCTCTCGTCTATAGGGCTTCTCACTCCTGCACAGATTGAACAGTATAAACATTATACTATATTATGTCTTATTGTCCGTAAGAATCATTATCATCCCTGAAAGGTGTTGGGAGCAGGGGGTGGGGGGGGGTTTGGGGGGAGGGGGAAAATGAAAATTGTGTACCCCCCCCCCCCACCCCCACCCCCCCACACACACACACATTTCCGCACCCCTGTCTGAATAAATCATGGTTTGTGGGAACGAGGAAGAGTTGGGAGCTCATATTTGCAGGGTGGCTAGCCCCAGACTTGATGTTGATGCTGATAGAATTTTTTTTGGAATTCATGCAAATATTTACGTTAGGGGAGTGTCCTGAATGCCAAAATTCCTTGTTTTTTTTCGCACCCCTGTCGGAATAAATCATGGTTTGTGTGAACCAGGAGGAGTTGGGGGGTGACTAGCCTCAGACTCGATGTTGATGCTGATATAAATTCTTTGGAATTCACGCAAATATTTGCGTTAGGGGAGTGTCCTGAATGCGAAAATTCCTTGTTTTTTCAGCCTATTTTCTGCATCCTCGTCGGAATAAATCATGGTTTGTGTGAATCAGGAGAGTTGGGAGTCATATTGACAGGATGGCTAGCCGCAGATTCGATGTTGATGCTGATATAGTGTTTTTGGAATTCACGCAAATATTTGCGTTAGGGGAGTGTCCTGAATGCCAAAATTCCCCCCCCCCTTTTTTTTGGAGTACTTGCCGGTACCTCCGGCAATTGAACGTACCCTGTCTACGGGGAAGGGGGGTCCGGGAGGCCCTTCCCCCGGGAACCCAAACCCTGCAGTTGAACGTACCCGTTTTGGTCACGGGTGGCACCCAAACAAGAAAATTGAGGTCTTTTTGCAACCAGGAGCCGTTTGCGCACACCAGAGGGATTTAGCGGCTGATATTTGGTGTATCTGACACTTCTTGATGAGCTCTCTTTGAAAATATCAAAAATTGTGGTACCGGGTGGCGTAAAAACCAGAAAAGGCAGGTTTTTGCGCCACCAGGCGCCGTTCGTGCACACCAGAGGAGTTTGAGGCTGATGTTTGGTGCACCCGGCACCTCTCGGTGAGCTCTCTTCGGAGATCCAAAAAGTTTAGTGGAGGGTGGCGCAAAAACCAGAGATTTTAAGTTTTTGTGCCACCAGAGCTTACACTTGCGTTCTGCTAGTACCTCCGGCAATTGAACGTACCCTGTCGACGTGGAAGGGGGGTCCGGGGGGCCCTCCCCCCGGGAACCCCAGCGTGGTACCCTGTCGACGTGGGGGGGGGGGGGGGGGGGGGGGTGCGTTCGCGCACCACAAACCATCCTTTCAGGTGTTGGCGCAGCCCCTAGAGTTATTATTATTATTATTATTATTATTATTATTATTATTATTATTATTATTATTCTTGGAGTGTTGACTGTGACATATTTGAGGGAAATCCCGATGAAAAAACCTAGTCACACTTGCTAAAGAGAGTTCCAGCCCAATGGCCTCAAGGCGTTAAACTGTGACGCCAACTCATAACCCTTTGGTGGTAGATGCTGGGGAGGAGGGTCGTTGCGCGCGTAAAAGATCTTAAACTCCGCATATGCTGGTTGATAGCCCAGGACCCAGCAGACACCAGATTGTTATGGGTGGGGTTTCGAGGCAGCTCTAGCAACCGCGCTTGGTGTATGCACTTGCACATTCGGTGACGTCTTGCAAGAGGTTGCTGGGACTGCGGAATAACCTCGGCTTAGTGCAGTCTTGCCCTCAGGAGCTGCATCGGTGGCCCCGATCATCAGGCGAGAGACTGACACGGGGGGGTGGAGGACCTCGAACAAGGGTATTGGAGGCTTATGTCCGTTGAGGATATGCAATTAGCTGCATCAGTACGCCTCAGATATAGTATTATTATTATTATCATTATTATTATTATTATTATTATTATTATTATTATTATTATTATCATCATCATCATTTAGTATTATTTTAGATCTTCTCAAGGCTGAAGAGATAGATAGATAGATAGATAGATAGATAGATAGATAGATAGATAGATAGATAGATAGATATAACCTTACAAAGCCTCTGCTTGTGCTGGGCAACAAAACAACAACAACCAATAATTGCTATCATAATTTCTATTATCATGACTATTTAGTATTACTGTATTAATAATTGTTATGTTAGGTCTTTTCACAACAACTTATTATTGCTGTGATTATTACTTTTATTATTACTATTATTATTACTGTATTGTTATTGTTATGTTAGGTCTTCTCACGGCAGAAGAGATTGAACACCATAAAGCCCTCGCTCGTGCTATTGTTATTACTATTTTTTATTACTGTATTAATTATTGTTATATTAGGTCTTCTCACTGCAGAAGAGATTGAACACTATAAAGCCCTCGCTCGTGCTCGGCAACAAAACGACAACAACTAGTCATCAAGACCACATCTCTCTCTTTCTCTCTCTCTCTCTCTATCTATCTATCTATCTATCTCTTACGCAAACACTTTTGTATGAAACGATTTCGGGTCCGGCAGAGCCGACGTGTGATAGATTTAGATAGAGAGATGTTTTGGCCCGTGTGTACCTGAAGCAGTAGGGGGGGGGGGGGGGGGGGGGACCTACGCCAACCATCGCGCTGCCGACCCCGCCTCGCCGCGCTGCGAGGCGGGGTTGGCGTAGGGGGCCCTTTGCAGTTTACATCACTTAATTTCAATCCAACACTATAGTTTTTAATAATAATAAGACTTTCACTAGTACTGTAAATAAATAGAAAGTATGATGTATTAATATTTGATTATTTCTTCGCAGCCTTTGGAGAACAACCTACTATATAACTCTTTCTCAAATTCTCCGCGAGCCCTTTTCTGTTTCGAAGGCTGCCTGTTCATAGATAGCAGCCTCTGACTTGTGGTGCGAGATAATAGTAAACGCAAAATGTGTGATGTCCTTCACACCGTAAGCACCTTGATGGCATAACCGCTGATCAATAGCTTTCAAATTATTAATACCTGGCTGGGGAGTAGCAGATTCTGGTTGAAGACACCCATGTTCTTCTGGCCTTATCACTATCAATGTAATCACTGAATCCCTAAACAGTTGCAAAATCTCCATAATCATCTGAATAAATTTCTCTTGCACTCAGCTTTTGCAGACACTTCTGAAACCCATCTGGCTTTTCCATGAAAAAGTTTGTTTGATCTGTCGGCCGGCCCGCACAATACATAGTGGCATTAAGTGTCGTCCGGCTTGTCGTTACTTGACTCTTATGCTTGGTCTGCCCCTTTACTGTTGAGTGACGAGTAAGTGTCAGAGTAGCTGTTCCGGTTACATCTGGAGTCACTAACAAAAGTTGAACGGGGTTTGCTTTTGCTTTTCGTGTCAACTTCACCGTTCAAAAGGCCAAAGTCTTTACGTTTTTCTCGCTTTGATTTTCTTGGGGTTTTTGACATCTTGAAAATCCGAACAGAAAAAGGTGTTGACCTTTTCCAAGTTTTGTTTCAGTCAGTGGACTCTCCCTTAGGGGGAGAGGGATAGAAACAGATTGTGTGTGAGGATTAGGAGTACACACGTCTGGTTTTGACTTGAACAAGATAGCAAGAGGACACAAGCATAACACATGAGCGGTTGGGGAGCAGTGTTGTGTGTGTGCAGTGTGTTGTGTGCCTTCTGTTTTTCATCTACTCTCAGACTCTGTTTTTCTCTCAATCTTATATGTTATAATTGCAGAGGAAAAGGAGGATGATGGGAAGTCCGTATGCTACACCGTTGGGGGGTAGTGTCGGAGGCTTGAGGATGCCTCTGTCGGTCGGTACGCGAAGGATGGGAATGACATCAGCTGTGGGAGCAAGCTCTTTGGCGTTAGGAGGAGCTAATACTATGCTGGTGGGAACATCTACTCGTCTCATGGAGGATCTACAGACGATTTGGCAAGCTCGTCTGACGGGGGACAGCTGGGCTGATCAGCTTCCTTCGATCAAGGCAGCTCAGACTGTCAACACAATCGTCACTGCCTTGGCTGGACAAGGAGTCAATCGCGATGTGTGGTCTACAGCTGTCGTGGGACAGACTACAGTGGCTAATGTATTGTAATAAATGGCAGGTGGATAAGTTTTATCTGTGTCGACCGCATGAGGATACGGTCATGGACAAGGATTTCGATCATTTCTTTTTAATGCAAGTTACGTATGTACAGCCCAAAACAGGGATACGAGCTGCGTTACGGTTGGCACCGACAATGCAGTTTTGGAGGAGTAAGAGTGAGGTTGAACTCACGAGGGATCGGATCTTTGCGCCAGTGTTCCGAGACGGGGAAGGGTTGGAACAGTGGGATGCGTCAATAGAGAAAGACTACGAGGATTTTACACCATGGACGGTACAGTTGATACCGCGGGTGGTTTTGGATATGCAGTTTGATCTAACGGAGGAACGGAGGATTCCGCTTTGTATATGGGACGAAGTTCAGAGTGCGGGCATATCATCTTTGTTGATGGTGCACAGAAGTGTGACAAGGAAATTGTGGCGAAGAAGAGACGGCCAAAGCAGGCACCGCCTGTAGGAAGAGCACAAGGGTCGTGGAAGACCGCTAAAGCGAGCCAAAACGTGACATTATAAGAATTATAACGGAGTCTGATGTTGCTTGCGGATCATCAGCTACTTTTTCATTCTCAACGGAAGGGAGGATGAGTCGGCCGGCCCTCACAATACATAGTGGTATTAAGTGTCGTCCGGCTTGTCGTTACTTGACGGGAGTCTTATGCTTGGTCTGCCCCTCTACTCTTGAGTGACGACTAAGTGTCAGAGTAGCTGTTTCCGAGTCGGTTACAGTTCGTGAGTAATTATTAATAACGTCTTGGAGTTTAGCATCGCTTTTGAACTGCAAAGTGGCCCCCTACGCCAACCCCGCGCTGCCGACCCCGCCTTGCCGCGCGACAGCGCGGCGAGGCGGGGTCAGCAGCGCGGGGTTGGCGTTGCCCCCCCCCCCCCCCCCCCCCCCCCCCCACTGCTTCAGGTACACATGCCCTGCGGGCCCAAACAACCCCCTAACTGTAATACATCTATTACACCTCGGCTCTGCCGGCCCCGCCATCTTTAATAAAAGTTCGTTGTGTAATTACATCTTGGGGTTGTATGTATCCAAACTCACAGTGCCAAACTACTCGAAGATGACTGGGAGGATTGCGCAACCGTCAACGGTGAGGCGCATAAGGTGACTTTTTGTATGTTTAAGAGATAGTATTAATGTCATCAAGGGGGATCTTAGGAAGTTAGGTGATGTGATTAATACAACCGGTATGTACGTTAAGAAGTATTAATAGTTTATAGTATAGAAAAAGAACTAATTACTGGTGTGGGTGCCATTGGTGGCACCAATGCCAATATGTTGTGTGTGGATATTTTTTATTTTATGACTTGGAGACCTTTAAGAACTGTTTCGTTCGTTTGGCGGGTTTCTGTCTTTAGTGTGTGAATTACGTAATAAAGGACGTTCGGAGCTGGTTATCCACTCAATGGGAACGCCTGCGAGACGTTAAACCTGCTTCTAATACCCTCAACACTGTTCAACTTCTCAAGCATCTCAAGATTTCAATACTGATTCTAGCAGTGTCATTGAGGGGATAAGTTTTTCTGCATAATATTCTATTTCTTGGACAACTATTGTACTACTTAGTAACAACTACCACTACTAGTACTATACTAATGCTAATATTTCTTCTACTACTACTACTACTACAACTACTGCTACTACTGCTACTGCTTCTACTGCAGCACTACTACTACTACCACTACCACTACTACCACTACCACTATTACTACTACTACTACCACCACCACCACCACTACTACTACAACTACAACTACTAATACTACTACTACTACTAACCACTGCTCTTAGGCAAATATTTTGCCTCATAATTCATGCTACTTTTGCCTCTTTAGTGATCCTAGCCACTTGAAAACACATGTAAAATCATTTGCTATTCATTAAAACATGTTTATTTACATAAATAATGAAAATATACACATGAAACAAGTATTATTTTGCCTCTACTTTGCCTCAAGTTTGCCTAGGCAAAAATGAGGCAAAAGGGAGTAGTCCGTTTGAAAATCTTCTATGTTATCTGCCGCCAGCTTCCTCACAGATTTAATTTTTCCTGCCATGTTTTCCTTTTTTTAAGGGGGCGGTGGGGGAAGGGGGGGGGGTGGGGGGAGGGGAAGGAGGGGGGGGGGGGGGGCGGGAGAGGGTTTGACGTAAGTCGCAGAAAGGTTGGGAGAGGAAGGAAAAGGGGGGGTGCAGGCCTGGGTAGGGTGGGGGGTGCTTTGCTAACCCTCATCCCCACTCCTTTTTTTGCGTGTGTGTAGTGTAGTAGTAGGGGGGCGGGGGTTGGTGCTGGTTTTCTTTTTTTATCTCCTGCCAAGACCTACCCCCCGGCCCCCCCCCCTTCCCCCCCCCCCCCCCCCCCAAGTATATTATGCACAGTATTGCAGGTTGGCGAGCATGGCTTGAAGTTATTTCCTGATAAGGATAGTAGTAGTAGTAGTAGTAGTAGTAGTAGTAGTAGTAGTAGTAGTAGTAGTAGTAGTAGTAGTAGTAGTAGTAGTAGTAGTAAGTATTTATCTCCTTAAGACAATGCCAACAGCAACACTCATGCATTTTGCACTTGCAAGGTCAAACCTTGGTAACTTAGAGCATGCTCATGGCAAGTTTAAACGTCGAAATGATGATAGTGATATAGAATATGAAACCCAACCTTACAAAAGAGCCGCTGTACAGGGTGGTGGGGATGGATATCAAATAATGAGGCGACGACTGCCTTCGCATCTATCGGTCCACAGACACTCGCTGACTGCCTTCGCATCTATCGCGCAAAAGAGCATGTACTTTACAGGGTGATGGGAGTGCTTTTGTAGCGAGGAAACAGTGCATGCTCTTTTGCGTGGTATCACGAAAGGTCGCGATTCCGAAAGAGTTTCGGTCTTTCGGAATTGCCACCTGCACTAGCAAATGGGCTGCTGGGAAGCTGCTGTGGTGGCTTGTCTGTTTCAGTTCACATGAAGTAACTTCTGGAGAAAAAGCACGCAAAGAAACTTCCTCTCCGGCCCTGATAAGAACTTAAGAAGGGAACGCAGCGACAGCTCATGAAGGTCACACTACCGTCGCTGCCTGCGCCGTCGCCGTGTTCCCTTAACCACCGCATCGTGCAGCACCGTGTAGCCACAGTGCTCGCACAAAGTGTTTCACTGCAACACCAATTCACATGAAGTAACTTCTGGAGAAAAAGCATGCAAAGAAACTTGCTCTCCGGCTCTGATAAGAACTTGAGAGGGGAACACTGAGACAGCACGAGAAGGCTACAGCCGTCGCAGTCTTCCATTACCACCATATCGTGCAGCGCAGTGTAGCTATATTTTTTTCATTTACAGCGTGCTTTCTTCATGTGCAGTTCTTCCTGCTTCTTTCGCTTCGCTTGCTTTGCTCTACCGGATAAGGACCGGAGAAGGACACACTGTGACAGCGCGAGAAGGCCACACTGCCGTCGATGCATGCGCCGTCGCCATGTGACCTTAGCACCCGCATCGTGCAGCGCAGTGTTGCCCTATTTTTTAGTTGTGGAAGTCGGCGCCTGGTCACAACGCAGTCGCTGCGCGCCCAGAAGTGCTCAGAGACGAAGGCCTTCTATGCATTCCCTCCGGTCCTGATCAGGGCAGTACAACAATTTTATTAGACTTGGGATAACAGAGATGCTTTCTTCATGTGCAGTTCTTCCTGTGACCAGGCGCCATCGTCCACGCGGCCAAAAATGGGGCTAAACGGCTCTGCACGATGCGTGGTAAGGTCACACGGCGACTGCGCAGGCAGCGACGGCAGTGTGGCCTCGGGCAGTCGCCGTGTGACCTTGTCCGGTCCTTATCCGGTAGAGTAGCGAAAGCCAGCGAAGCGAAAGAAGCAGGAACGCCGTCGCTGCGTAGCCAGGAGTGCCCGCGGATGGGATGTGTTCGGATATGATAGGATAGCTTAGTCGGCGTGGGTAGTAGTGGTGGTAGTAGTAGTAGTAGTAATAGTAGTAGTAGTAGTAGTAGTAGTAGTAGTAGTAGTAGTAGCAGTAGTAGTAGAGTAGTAGTAGTAGTAGTAGTAGTAGTAGTAGTAGTAGTGGTAATAGTAGTAATAGTAGTGGTAATAGTAGGGTTGTGACTTATAGTCCGGATGGACGTGCACTTTTGGACTCTTCTTTTCGAGGAGGCTCGAAGGATCTTCGTAAGGGTGGACATGAGCAAAATCTTCTCCAAGGGGTTTGAAGAAAAAGGCAAAATGGAGAGTGGGGTCTTGAGGAGGACAAGGAAGAAGAGAAAGAAAAGGAAGCCGTTCAAGCCGTTAGTCCAAGTGTTTTGAGCACCGTAAGCTTGCGCAAGCTACAATGATGACATTGTATGAGGCCTAAACCCCCGAAGGGACCTAGCCCGGGCTATGCAACACTGGACGGCTATGACGGAATGCAGTCACCGATACGGACTAGAGGAAGATTAGTCCAATTTTTGACTGCACAGGAGCGATAGATCGCAAAAGAGCAACGAGCTACGCAGGACGATAGCTTGAAGGAAAGGGATTTGGATTGGGGATGTGAAAAACCCAAGGCGCGGAAACGTCGATGAACAGAGAACGATACCATGCCGCGAGCCCCGCATTCGATTGGTCGAAGGTGGCAGGTCCATCCGTTGTCCTCGATTTGAGATTTGAGCACATTATATCGGTTAGTCTTGTAGGCTCGTGCATCAAGGATGTTTTCCTCGACCGGGCACGTGAGCTCGATCAGTATACATATCTTGGTAGACAATGACCAGACAACAATATCGGGGCGGAGGTCAGTGACACAGATGTGGACAGGAAAGGCTTGCTCAGAACCGGTGTACTGGGTTTGGAGCTGCCAATCGTTTGCGGTGTCAAGCAGGCATGGACGATGAAATGACTGCCCTTTAGATTTCTGCTCGCCCTCTTTCACAAACATAGACTTTGATTCATTTTCGTCTATACGGGAGCGTTTGTTATGGCCTCGATGTGTTTTTGAAGGGGAGCTTCAATAGTGCAGAGCACAGAGTCGTGACGCCAGGTATAACGGCCTTGTTTGAGGGCAACATGGCAACCGGAGAGGATGTGACATAAATGTGCTTGACCAGAACAGAGAGCACACTTGTTGTTAAGATAGATAGATAGATAGATAGATAGATAGATAGATAGATAGTTAGATAGATAGTTAGATAGATAGATAGATAGATAGATAGATAGATAGATAGATAGATAGATAGATAGATAGATACGTACATACATACATACAGAACATACATACATACATACGTACTTGATAACTTTGGGCGCCTTGAGATAGGCTGTCTCTTTTTACATAGATAGATAGATAGATAGATAGATAGATAGATAGATAGATAGATAGATAGATAGATGGATAGATAGATGAGATATCGACTAATGTCAGAAAAAAGGAGCTTCTGATTTCGTCAACCAAGGAAGTCTGTGGGTAAAGTATTAACCCGATGCCCAGCTAAGCCGTGATGTTTGCACGGAAGGGACTGATACAGGCGATACCAAATCTCCCTAGTACCAGGCGGGGCCAGGGCTCGTTCCATAAGCGCCCCTTGCAGAACGAGCTCCCACCTCCATTACAGAGGACCCAGTAAGCAGATGGAGTTTCGAGACTGTTAGTCTAGTATAAACCGACAGAGCACTGTGGGTTTTATTCCGGGCTCAACAAGCGAGAAAGGGCACCCTGAGGGAACAGGATTGTGCTTCCCGTCGCTATTTCGGCATGTGACTTATAGGCGTATGGCTAGGCACACATGAGGCACCCCACCACGGGCCCAGCACACCCACACCATCCCCTAATTCTCTGTCTGTCGACAGATGGCACCCATTTCAAAAAACCAAGCCCAAGGGAGGGTCAGTGACACCTCAAGTGGCCTTGGTTCACTCCGTGGAGTAAGTGATGAGATCAACTGATGAGATAGATAGAGTGTGGTGGTGGTGGTGGTAGTAGTGGGGGTGGTGGTGGTAGTAGTGGGGGTGGTGGTGGTAAAATGTTATTATTATTATTATTATTATTATTATTATTATTATTATTATTATTATCGCGAGAGACAGACATAAAAACATGTGTGTACCAAAAGAAAACCAGAAACCAAGCACTCAACTGCACAGAAAAACAGCAATAAAATATAAAAAACATTCAATACTGTCTTGACATGTCACCCACCTACACATTTTATCATGCTAATCGCAAAAACGTGTTCATCCAATATCACAAACAAAAACACACACTCAATACAGGTGGATGATGATGGAAACTAATACCAAGACACAACTTTTCATACAACAAGCAAGACGACATACACACGCATAGATACTGGCAGACCAGAAAAACAGCGTAAACAGTGGAAAAACATTATAAGACTCGACCTGATGATGTACACTGCTTATTTACAGAAACCCTGCACAAAGCAAGCACAAAAACCGCCACAATAACAACGCACAAGTCCTCTAACTTTTCGACACATTTTACTTGTGAACATGTGAAAAACTCAGTTTTTTTTCTAGATAAAAAGTGCAGTCACGCCTACGAAGCATGTCTATTCGTTTCCAATCATCACCATGCATCCACAGCAGCCAGAGTGTAATCTCGAATAGTAGCTTCAACCACACGGTTCAACGTGGCTGAAAAAATGCGTTGAAATTTGGGCGAAACGTGGGTGATACGGGAAATTACCTCTTGCAGATGTCGAAATTGCATCCGCTAAGGTGCCACCTCCGAAACGGCAAACCACGAACGTTTCCTTCGGTCTCCGGACTAGCTCAAGCAAAAAAGAGAAACGAAAGCCCATTTTTTTTGAGTTTTGCGGCACTACAGCGCATGCATACTGAAATGTTTTTCCCAGCGTCCAGTCCAAACATGTGAGTGAATTGTGCTAGCGTCCGGTCCAAACATGTGAGTGAATTGTGCTGTACTCACACTTTAAACGCAAACAGCGGGTTGCCTGGTTTGTCCAAAGACACATGACCAAAAGGTTCATTAAATCCACACGCGATTTTTTTGGCCATGATCCCCTTCAGAATAGGTATGAGTCTCTTGGCCTAAATATCAGAGAAAAACAACCTAGCTAGAGCAGTGCGTGCCCTCAGACACTCCTGAAATTGCTCCCCTCAGATACTCCTGAAATTGCTCCCCTCAGATACTCCTGACATTGCTGTGTTGGTTTTTCTTTATTGTTGTATGTGTGATCTTCGATGTATGCATTAGTTCGGTTACCTTGGCTTTCTTGCAGGTCGACTCCAGCCAGCGTCGAACCTTTCTGTTCTCGTCCTGCGCCAAACAACGACACACCGTGTTTCTGCAATGTCGAAAACAAACCTCAAGACCCTCAGTTTCAGCTCTCTTGACGGCGTCGAAACAGACCTGAATGATATCCATTTTGAGGGCGATATAATTCCAACGGCCGAGGTGGACTATATCGTCTCTGCGCGCAATATGAATCCTGAGGTAGGTCCGAATACACTTTCACCACCTCGTTTTTGCTTCTGCGTTGATGAGGTGTGCAACAAGTCGTTGCGAGATTCCTGATCTCGACTCACTGCAGCACAACGAACCTTTTTGCGTGGCTTGCAGGTATTTGGACAAAACGCTGAGAGTGTCGCGATCGCCAAGGGCTTGGGCTGGAGGTTCGAAAAGCGCGGCATCCAGACAGCCGAGAGCAGATCTGATCCTAGACAAATGCTGAATTTCCGACGTTCGGAACCTGATCCTAGACAAACGCAGAATTTCCGACTTTCGGGCGGCACGAGGGAGATGGAGTTGGATTGCTCGGACTTCTCCCAGGTCAAGCGAGCTAAAATAAGCCACAACATCGACTCGCCGCCAGAAATGCATACCCCTGTCGAAAGCCCCGTGCGTTTGCATTTCCAAAATGACGCTACGGTGAGGGCTTTGCCTGTTACTGGTGCACGAACTGGGGAATGGGGAGTGAGAAGACTTCCCCAACAGGAGCAATCTTTGCCGGGAGAAGCAGCGGTGTATTCTTCACCTCAGCTGCCAAAGCTTGCTACCCCTGCCGTGCGTTCTTTGAGCGCCCCGTCCCCAACTCAGTCTCCGCTCCCTGATCTTGCCTCACCTCCGAGCACCCCCAGCCTGGTCTCACGTTTTATGAGGTCTGTGCAATCGCCAGCATCTTCCTCACGAGCTGTGCCGTTCTCTCCCTACCCCTTGGACTCCCCTCTCGTATCTCCTCGATCTGCATCTCCATCTCTATCCCCTCGGCAAGACTTAACACCCTTATCTCAAGAAGAGCGCAGGCAACTCATCCGTGCAGCCATGAGGTCTGGAGGTTTCGTCTAAACTCGTCGCGGCTTGAAGCAACCACAATGATGACAAAGATCAGCATGAGAAATTACTTTCGCTGAATTTTACGGGATTTCCGGAAAATTTTCTGAAATCCCGTAAAATTTTCTGCTCAATCTGAGAAATTTCTCCATGTGAACGGTTGGCCCCTGAAGAACTGCAGTCCCTCGCCTTGACTTCTTCTCGACCGAGGTCAGGGAATGAATAACGTCGTCGATCTATATCATTATGATATTACGCATCATATGTACATGTACACGTATTTTTTTCTAATGCTTGAGATACCCTAAGCTGAGACAACATAAGAAAGCCCTTGAAGCTTTCAAATGCTGGCACGCAAAATGGGTAGTACTTCAAACATGGACTCGAAAGAAAAAAGAAAAAATAATAATAAATAAAGATAGCAGCATACCTAGTAACTACCTCCCGATCTTATTGCTACCTATTATTGCGAAAATATTTGACACCATATAAATAAGCAACTCATGACGACGCACCACCATAATATAATATCACATACCCAATATGCTTTCCGCCCTGACTCATCCACGACTATGACCATACAAACAATCATAAATTAAATAATTGCACATAAAAATAATGACCTAGTCCTCGCTCGCTCTTTACATAGACCTCTCCAAGGCCTATGATAATGTCGGGGCCTAAGTTCCATCAAGAAACCTCGATCAATGGCCTTTTTTATGGCTCAATTGTTCTTTATGGTCCTTGTTATACTTTATGCTGCATCAATTATGTATCAAATACTTACTAGAATAGTATGACTCACCAAATTTTGCATGTAAATGAGAAAGTATGATCACATGCAGGGAGTCTAAATGAATTTCTTAGCTCTATTATTGACATCGTACTTATTAACCTACGTTCACGCACGTTGCTTGCAAAGAGTCATGAGGCAGGGTATAAATAGAATTACAATTACCAAATATCTTGTCATCATTGGCTCTTAATACATTTTCTTGTATATTTGTGCATCATCTTCACGTAAACCACAATGATTATCGCAAGATGATGCATTACTGCAGCTTATTAACGCTGATAGAAACAAACGGTTTCCAGCAAAATCATTGAATTATATATCATATCTTAACAAATACACTGTAACTTGATCAATATTTAAAAGTATTATTAATAAAAAAAAATAGTTTTGAAATATTAATATTAAAAGACTGTCAACATTTTCATTTACACTAAACGACTTTTAATATATAAAATTTAAGAACGCTTGCTCAACGGTTTCGTTGAGCTGAAAAAAGCATATACGTAAGCGAACATAAAGTACGAACAATAGCGAACATTTTTGAGAGAAAACAGCACTTTACAGAGAGAAGTGTAGGACCAGTGAGGCTGAGGTGAAAAAAGATGAGAATGATGTCTCGTTATATTAGCTAAGTGAAGCCGAAAAAGTAAGCGGCAACAGACAAGTAATATATAAAATATCATTAGGTCCAATCCGGACAAACGATACTGGAAAAAGAGTATTTTTTACCGGCTATCCGGGGGGTCATGCCTACAGTACCCCCTCCCGATTGTATGACTGAAATAGCCTGGGATTTTCGTCATACAACCGTTCTGATTTCTTTCTGCAAATTGCCACTGTATGCGCTATGGAGTCATGCCACACAGCGCATCGACCCACGGATACGTTGGATAGTCAAACTTTAACTGAGCTGCAGTTGGAAAGTCCTAGTTATGACTCATTTTTGGCACGGTAACTTCGGAGTCAGTGGCAGTATTTTATTAGGTCACAATTAGGAGTAACTGTTGAATAGTTCATAGTCAATTGTGCACGTTACCGCCTCACTATTTATTCCGAGCCATTCGACTGTGTAGTACTAGACCATAACATTGACTCTGCCACGGAGCAGCGGTTACACATGATTATTGTTGCGCACTTTGTCTAGTTTGCTGTCTGGTAGCGCAGTTCTGAGTTAACTCCCGATGCTTCAGATTAAAGTGAACGGTGTCTGTGTGCAACCTGACTTCTAACTGAGTCTTCCGGCAAACCGAAGTCAAAGGTGAGGTACTTCAACAGACGGTCCGTGTGTGACCGGTTTTGTTACTTTAATTTACTAGTTAGGTAAATATGCGACGTTTTCTTATATATATTAATACCCCTATACACAGTGATGTCACCTAGAGTATAGATGAGCCGCTATATCTCGTCAAGATTGGTTATACTAGTTTTTATTTATATACCGTCAGGCTTTTGAACCGGTTGAAAACGATATTAATAATATTAAGACAAGTAACCTGTTACCAGGCGAGACCAAATATTAAATAAATATAATAACTATCTAACGACTTGTAGAATGAGGAATACCTAACGTAGAAGGCCGTACTCCGTACTCTCCAAGCCAAGGTAAACCGACAGACCGGAACATAGAGTAATGCCATTATATACCGGATGGGCCTGCACAATCCCCTCTCCCCCCCGAGCGTGCCCTCGTCAGTGTGCGCGAGAAGTCGAGTTAAGACCAGCCGAACCAAACCGGAATAAAATGTGAAAATTATCTCGAGAGATGGTCTGTGACTGGACACTTCCCCTCGGATAAATTGCACATCCCGTGTTATCCTAAATTCACTCATCGTCTCCCCCACCTAGTGTGAGTCTATACTACCCCCCGGATAGTTATTGATGAATTCCATGTTTGTCCGATTTGAGCCCATCGGTTCCGTATTATCCCCCAGATTCGAGATCCGATGCGCTTCCGTTGCGCAAAAGGAAAATTTTGCACGAGTCCACTTCACGTAAAATGTATCGTCCCGTATCTTCCGCCACCATGATTTTGCATAAGCCTTTTTGTGTAAAATCCGAATCCATGAAAATTACCATGTAACTAGTGGGAATTTGATCAATCCATCCACCTCCACTCGAACGTCGAAAATTGCCATGAAACTAATGGGAATTTGATCAATCCATCCACTTCCACTCGAACGTTGAAAATTGCCACGACACCAGTGGGAATTTGATCAATCCATCCACTTCCACTCGAACGTCGAAAATTGCCACGAAACTAGTGGGAATTTGATCAATCCATCCACTTCCACTCGAACGTCGAAAATTGCCACGAATCGAAAAACCTTTTACCAAATTAAGGTCCCAGGTGACGCTGTAGTCCCGGCGTGTAGCCCAGGAGTGACTTAAGACGTCGTTGAGGGAAGGCTCCCCGCCAAGCCTCGGATACCCCCATCGCCGTCCCCCCGGCGCTATCACTCCATGCTTGAAACGACCCCGAGTACCACTTATAGACCTACCCGTCTATCCATCCCATTCCCCCATTTGGTATCCCCCTTTTGTCCCCCTGTCCTCAGGTCGTCCCGTTGTTGTCCCGTATCGTCCCCTTGTTGATCCTTCCCTTATCCCCCCTATACACTATCCATATCTATTACTATCCGACCTATAATCTATCCAATTCTATTACTATCCATCCTGTATTCTATCCACCCTATAATCTATCCCATTCTACTACTATCCGTCCTATAATCTATCCCCTCTCCCCCTATTCCGCCATCCCACATTCCGTCTTCCGCGTTGTCCCCCCCCCCCCCCCCCCGTGCCCGTGTTGCTATCCACGCATATATATACATATCCCGATCCGCATGCCGAGCGGTAAATGTCCTCCAGTCCGCGTTCCGCCGTATCGCGTCCCTGCGCGGCAAAATAGAAATAGATTCCATGAGTGACACATTCCGAGTGTACCGTGGCCTTGCTCGCCATATAGGCCCGCTTCCGCTGTACCTGTGTGTGTATTTGTATTACCCCCTCCCTTCTCCTCTGCTTCATCATTCTTCATCTTTCTCTTCATCTTCTCAGTCTTTCCCGTCATCCTTTTCCCGTTCGTACCCCGTACGCTTACCCTTTGTCAAGCCACCGCAGGCTGAGGGTAAATATCAGTGTCATGAGCGTGAGGGTGATCAGTCCGTCAACGTCATCGACCTCGCTCCCCGGCGGGTTAAAATATTATCCTCCAAAGGCTTATAAGCCTGTCGTCGCGTCCCTGCGCGGAAAAAGAATTGTATCGTCGCGCCCCGCGCGAGATAAGATTTTTTGTCATCGCGCCCTGCGCGGAAATCCCAATATCCTCCGAGACAGGTAGAAATAATTGTCGTGTAATTTCATGTGTTCGCCTTCGCCAGCACATGAAAGAATACAATTAGTGTCATGGCCCGTGCATGTGTGTCGTGCATTTTTCATGTGCCATCGATAACCAGCACATGAAAATTCACGATTAGTATCGTGGCTCCTGTACATCGCCTATCCTTTTCCAACAGGTTGATTTTTCCCGATTCCCGTTTCAGACGATGACGTCCTTGCCCTCGCGCTCCTGCGCGTACCAAGTGTATATTATACACTTTAGGATCAAGTGATCCGCGGGTATCCTCAGCCGCTTCCCCCGGGCGCACCACCCCTGTTTCGGTCATCTTCTTATCTTTTCATTCTTCTCTTTCTCACTCATTTCTCGTCTCTCTCTCTTCCTTTCTTTCTCTCTCTCTCTCATCTCCTTCCCCTCCTCGTCCTCCGCTCCGTCCCCGAGGGACGTTTCCTTCCCCTCGATCCCACCTGTGCCGGTGGTGCCCCGATAATCTCAAAGGGCCAGCCTCTCTCCTCCACCTCATCCCAGATGAACTCGGGGATTCGCCGCTCGTCCGTGAGGTCGAAAGGTATGTCCAGAACCTCCCTAGGTCGTGATTGAACCGTATAGGGCGTGTGTTCCTTGTCATCCAACTGGATGCTGACATCCCAAGTACTGGATGCTGACATCCCAAGTCTTCCGTTTCTGCCCCCAGTTCTCCAAAAAAACTTGACTGAACCGACGGTCCTTTTCCATGTTAGTCCCATCATCGCTCCTCCAGAACTGCATTACTGGGGCAATGCCCGCCGCCGCCATGGACCTCGTACGTCCTCCGACCCTCAATATCCGCATGACATAGAAGTCATCCAGCGTATCATCCGAGACCTCTCTGTCCGCCGGTCGCATCAAGTAATACTTGCCGACTCTCCAGCGGATTTTATCTATCTTGGTCGGGTCGTCCAACCACTTCTCTGACTGTGGACGCGATCCACCTCCGTCCCTTCCCTCTGGTGGTGGTCTCGGACGGGCCGTCTGCGCCCGCTGCTTCTCCTTCTCCTCCTTCCCCTCCTCCTTTGTTTCCTGTCGTAGCACTCCCTCCGAGCCCTCCGGCTCCTCCTTCCGCTCCTTAGTTTCCTCCTTGCCGTTGGCGCCCTCGCCGTCCTGGCGCTGTCTCCTGGATCCTCTTTCGTGAGAGCCCTTTTCCAGCTCCGTAATTGCATCCCGCAATCTTTGTTTCTCCTCCTCTTCCGGTTCATACAGGAGCTGGTCCCTCAACCTCGCCAACTCTTCCGCCTGCTGCAAACGAGTAAGCAAAGGTGTCGGGTTGCCCCAGTATCCGTCGTGCGCGCCAGTGCCTGCGCGTCCGTCTCGTAATCCAATAGAAACGGTGAGAACTTGACCAGCCGTCGTACATGCACGATCTGCTCTTTTGCCGTTCGCTGATGGCGGATTTTGTAGTTGTATGCCGCAGTTAAAACTTTGCTGCACCACCTGATACGGTCCCTGCCACTTTTCGTACAACTTCGCCGACACACCCACCGGGATGCTCGGGACGTATAACAAGACCGTGTCTCCCACGTTGAATTCCACATGTCGGAACTTTTGTTGCCCCTTGTCGTCCTTCCTTTCATAGCAGCCTCGCGCTGCTTCCGGACGATGTGTTCCGCCTCCGCTATTGCCCGCAGGCGGCATGCCATCAATTCCGTCGGGTCATATAAAGCCGTGTCCTTGAAGCGATCGGTAGGTGTGTTCAACACCGTTCCATGTACCAGTTGATTCGGGCAAAGCCGAGCGCTTCCCCCTAAAGACGAGGAGCCCAAGTTGTTAAGCGCAAACGTAAAAGCCTGCACCGTCTCCGGCCACATCTTCTGGTTGTTCTGGCAATAGATTTTCAAGGATGCCTTCATCGTCTTGTGCATCCGCTCGATTTTCCCGTTTGCCATTGGATTGTATGCAGTAACGTAGTTCCATTGAAACCCAAAATATGCACTGAGTTCGTTCGAGAGCCAGTTGATGAACGAACTCCCTCTGTCTGATATGATCTTCCTTGGAACTCCGATCCTGCAGAAAAACGTGATCGATCAGAGCCGTAGCGGTCGTTTCCTTGGTCTCGTCCTTAGTGGGTACCGTGATCACGTAATTCGACGCCCTGTCAATGGCCGTAAGGACGTACTTGAACCCCCCGCCGCCCGCTTCCGGTAGAGTGCCCACATAGTCGATGTGGATCGTCTCGAAAATGTCGCTCGTGACCTCGTATTGTCCGAGCAAACCCTTGGTTGCGTCATATGGCGTCTTTGCTCTCTGGCACGGCGCGCAGCCGTTGATGAATCGTTCCACATCCTGACTCATACTTCCCCAGTAGAACTTCCTTGTCAGCGACCCCTTCATCCTTTCCAATCCTGGATGACTCTGCATGGGACAGTTATGTGCCCCGATCATAATCGCATGCCGTAATGCCGGTGGTACCCACACCGTCCACCTTTCCGGGTTTTCCTTGTGTCTGCCGTCCGTGCCCATATACCAGATCAGCCCATCCGAATACGTGTGCGTCTTTAGCTGCCGCTTCACTGCCTCAGTACGTGTTTCTGGCGTCGGGTTCTTCACGTGTTGGATCAGTGCCTTGAATTCCTTCGCCTCGCTCGTCAAACTCCGAAACTTGTCACTGACTTACTTACTGACTTACTTACTTACTTACCTCACTGACAGGTTTGATAGGCTCAACTCCTTTCCTACTTACTGACTTACTAACTGACTTACTTACTTACTTCCTTTCTTACTTACTTACTTACTTACCTCAGTTTCGATATGCTCAACTCCTTTCCTACTTACTTACTCCGAAGCACATTTGATTTGCGTATCCGTCTCCAAGTCCAAAGCCACCCGGCTGGGGTGCGTCTTCTCCAACACCGTCACGTCCTCCTGTTCCGGTAACAATGGCTCCTCTTCTGCCTTAGGGCTGACCATTATGTTGCCAACCATTGGCATCTGCCCATGGAAACCTTGGCGTTTCCATCTCCTCCGCCTCTCTTTCCGCGTGCAACGCCGCGTCCCACTCGTATTCCTCGAGACTGTCCTTCGCGCATTGGTCCTCGTGCTCCTCACAACACTCTCGTGGTGCCTTACTAGCCGCCTCATACAACCTGAGGTCCCTCTCATGTTCCTGTTTTTCTCCTCCCCCCGACGTACGAAACTTGTACGCTGCCGACACCTCCGCGTATATCATACCGTTCATCGGCTTCTTGTCTTCAAACTCCGGTTCACGCTCTATCTGTTCCAAGTCCATGAATCCCCATACCCGTCAAGACTGCCACCGCCGTGGCGAACCTAAATCGCGTCGGGTTCATCCCTTTCCGCTTCTCCCCATCCCACATCGGTTTGACCGTGAACACCTCTGGCGCCTGGTGTTGTTGTTGTTCCGCCCCCGTCTTTCCCCGTGATACCCCATCCTCTGCCGTGCCCCAGACCGAGACTGGTGATCAGCCAAAACGTTCTCCTTTCCCTTGATATACTCTATCTGGAAGTCGTATTCCGACAACTCCTGTTGCCACCGCGCTAACCGTCTCGTGTATCCTGTGACATCAACCACCGGAGGTTGTTGTGATCCGTTCTCACTCTCGTTTCCTTCGCCCCCCATAAATATTCCCGTAGCCGCTTGAAGCCCCAGACAATAGCCAGTGCATCCCGTTGTCTGGTGCAGTATTGCCTCTCCGCACTCGACATTCGTCGACTAAGAAAAATTACCGGCCGCAGTCGCCCCTTTTCGTCCGCTTGCTGAAGCACTCCTCCTATCGCGTAGGCCGACGCGTCCGTATCCAGAATAAAGGGTGCCTCAAAGTCCGGCAGCCTCAGAACCGTTCCATCCTCCGTTAACGGATCCTTCAGAATCGTCTCCCGCAAATCCTTTATCGCTTCCAAGACTTGCTGTCCCCACTCCTTCGGGTTCGCCCAGTCCCCTTTGAATTCCTTCATGTGTTTCCGTAATACTATGGGCTCCGCCCGATTAGCAAAGTTCGGGATAAACTCCCCGTAATACTGTGCCAATGACACGAACGAATGTAGATCGGATTTGTTCTGCGGTATTGGCATGTCCGCCAGTGCCTCTCGTTTCTTAGCCGCGATGGTGCACGTGCCATTCTCAATGTCGTACCCCAGATATTGGATCAGTTTTTGCATGAAGTGGCACTTCTTGGCATTAAGCCGGATGATATCCCTGAAATGTTCCACATGCTCTTCCACCGAGTTAGAGCATATAATGACATCATCCAAGTATGCAAAGGCATACGTTGACGTGTCGCCATGCTTGAAGGCAAATTCCTCGTCCCGAAACTTGTGTCCCAACATCTCGGTCATTGCCTTCTGGAAGATCCCAGGTGCTACCTTGAGCCCCATCGGCAGAACCTTCCAGAAGTATGTCGTCATGCCCACCATGAATGCCGTGAGGTATCGGCTTTCCTCCGCCAATGCAATTTGCCAAAACCCGCTTTTCAGATCCAGAGTGGAATATATTTTTGCCTTCCGCAATACTTCCACCCCCCGCCTCACATCCGGGACCGGCGTCTCGATCTTCTTGATTATCTGGTTGATCTTCCAGTAGTTGATACACATCCGCAACGTGCCATCCGGCTTCGGCGCCATCCGCACCGGTGATGAATACTCCGACAACCGTTCCTCGATGAGCCCCTTTTCCTGCAACTCCGCCGTCATTTCCCTCGCTATCCGGTCTTCGTGGAAATTAAGTCGTGAAGGTCGTCCGATACCAGGCACCTCCTGCCCCATCTCCCTATAGAACTTTGCAGTGTGATGCTTAACCGATCCTCCTTCCAATGGTCCAAAGACCTCTATGTGATTGTCCATCATCGCCAACACATCCTCCTTGGATTTCTCGCTCCTGCCATTCCCTCAAAGCCGCCCGGGCCTTATCCGTCTCCTCCTTAATCTGTTCCTCCGTCGCCTTACCGGTTATGCTTCCACCGTGGCCTCCTCACCGTCCTCCTCGAACCCCTCCCGAGACCGGTACAGGGTAGGCGTTTGCCTCTCCTGATCCGCATATCTGGCCAACTGATCGATCATCATCGCGTATTGTATCGCATGTGTGCGATGATATACTCCCGAAATATGAGTAAAGGCTTCATCCCGGATTGCAGCCAAATCCCGTGTAAGGAGTTCCTCCCGATATTTCCTTGCTGCTTTTCTCGAACCTAAACGACACGCTATAACGAGCTTCTGCGTTCGACTCGGTATAGGTATCGGATCCTGAACCAAGAAATCCTCGATATCGTACCACCACATTTCCGTTCGTCTGCCCACTGGAAGCACTATCGGGAAATCCGTTTCCCCATGACACTGATCGCCGGCATCGTGTCATTGTCAATGACCTCATACCCGCCCAACTCGGTAATTTCCACCTTCGTGTAGGCTAAAGGGAAATCAGCTCTTTTAATTGAATTACCCATTCTCCTAGGACTCATAGAATCCGCGCGTTCCGCGATCTTTTGGTATGTCTGGAGGATAAGTCGGTTCCGCTCCCGTTCCTTCCCCTCATCCCCTCCATTGAGTCCCCTTTTCCCTTCCGACCCCTGGTCGATATTTGTATTTATGTTCTCTCTCTTCTGATCCCCTATTTCCCGCCTCTCTCCCTCATCTTCCTTATTCCTTATTTCCCCCTGAGCCCCCTTATCGCCCTTACCGTCTATAGTTCCGTTATCCTTATCCTCTGTTCTTCCCCGTTTTCCTCCCGTTCCCCCTCCACGAGTCCGCTCCTCTGCCTTCTGCCGTTTGTCGTGTGCTCTACCCTCTCTCTCCCTCTCTGTTGCTCTCATCCGTTTTCTCATCATTCCCCAGTCAGATCTATGGACTGTCGTTCTCCTTTGCCATCCCCCCTGGACGGGCTGCCGTATCCCGCTCCATCTACCCGCCGGAGCAGCAGGCGTTCCTGCCGTCTTCGTTCCCCTATCAGCCATCAATTCCCGCCGCATACCCTTATGTTCCGTATTGATATGTTTCCCACCTGTTTTGCCTTCCCCCGTGATCACGAGGTCATCTTTATCCTCACGCCGTCGCGGTCGCGCCTCTTCCTCCCTCGGCGTCCGTTCCTGTTCAAATATGCCATGTTTCCGTTAATGCTTTTGTTCCATTTCCTCCACGGATATTATCCTACCCGATGGCGTGGGTGTGCTCCCTCCCGCCGCTCCCTGTCGCTCCAGTAGACCCGCTGTCGCCCCTGAAATCAATGCCTGTCGATCTGGGTGCACATACGGGAAACTGTTGCCTGTTCCTTTGCTCCCTTCCCCCCCCTTCCTTTCCTTCCCTTCCACCTTCTCTCCCTTATCCTTTACCTCTGAGGCCATCCCGGCCCTGTTGCCGTCGATCGTTGTGCACCCCCTCGACCTCTTCCTCGATCACCGCCACGTCCTCCGCCACCACCGCCTCGTTGCCGTAATCCCGCCGCAGACATGTACGATCCTTGATCCTTACGTTTCCATCCGTATTTCTTGATGTTCTCGGTGTTGAACCGTTCCAACTCATCCAGTTCGTGCGGGTGAAACGGGTTTTCCAATCCTCCCAGCTGCCACATACCGTGTCGAATCGCCTCCTTCAGTTCCCGTATAGCCGCGCTCTGTTCATCCCGCGAGACGTTATTCATGTCGTCGTGATACAATGTATCGTCATTGTGTATGCAACATATGCCCCTGAGACGTAAGAACCATATCCCGATCTGCCAGTAGCATGATTTACGCCAGTGGCTGTTCTCCTTCAGTGCCCTTCGCTCATATTTCGGGACTCCCGGTGCATTGCTGAGTCGATCGTCCGGGGGAAATCTTGCCTCGCCCGGTTTCAAATCTAGATTCCTTGCCGCGTTCGTGTAAAAGGACGGGTTCATCACATCTGGTCCGGATCCTTTCTGCCTGAACCCTCCCGCTCCATGTGCCGCGAGTATATGGATGCGGGCGACGATCCTCCCTTTGAGACCCCGGTCGTCATCCCTCCGCCGAAGTCCCCTGTGCCACGTTGTGATCTGCCACCGCCCTGTTGGCCCCTTGTACTGCCGCCACCTCCCCCGGTCTGCCGTCCTCCTTGTTGCTGCCGCATGGGTGCCTTCGGCATCTTCGCCAGGATCGCTGGATCCATCAACAACGTCTTTATTGCCTTGACGTCTTCGTGATCCATCGTCCAAGCCACCGGGTTGGTTTTGACTTGCCATTTCTGCCATTTGTCCTTGTTGTCATTGGGTAGCGTCGGCAGTCTCAAGCCCGCGTTCAGCATCTCCGTTACCACGTTCTTGGTCGCCTGTTCCCTCCATAAGCCATGCCCCAAGATTAGCGGGTATACCTTCCGCTCGTCGTTGATCAGGCATGTGTCCATGACTGCCTGGAATAAGGCCGGTAGAGGCACGCGGGCCCTGATTTTATCCTGGATCACCCCCCGAACCGTTTCCAATTCCTCATCCGCATCGGTGAGTGCCACGAACCCAAAGACCGTGCCGAAGACATAATGGATCACGTCCACGAACTGCCAATGTGATCTCGCCGCATCGCCCTTGACTTCCTTGTCGAAGATTTCCTTCCACGTCAGCTGTTCGACAACCCCTGATTTGCCCCAACAATTCCCAAGACGTCCGCCAAGACGAAACAATTTGATTCCAAATCGTTGCCACTCTGCGCCCCGCGCAGCTGTTTCTTGAACTGTACCGCAAATTGCCGCATCATGTTCATATATCGCCTGTCGTCTCCTTGGCTTAGGTCGATTTGATCGTACCCCCGCCTTGCCAGCTCCGTGTTTGCCTTCAACTCTTTCACTATCTTTTCCCTCTTCTCCCATCCTTGGACCGAACTCCTGTTTGTACTACTCGCCCAACCCGAGCGAGCCTTCTCGTCATCCTCCGATCCTTCCTTCTTTGAATCCTCATCCGACTCCGAGCCTTCCGAGCCGCTTTTCTTCTTCTTACTCTTCGTCTTCTTTTTCTTAGGTTTCTTCTTCTTCCTCTTTTCCGGTGACGCAGCCTCCGGTTCCTCCATCAATTTCAGCCGAAGCCTAATCCAGGCTACCCAACCATGCACACACCCCCTCACCAACGACAGGTGATAAACCCACATCCGTAGTTCCGTCACCGTCGCCTTCCGAGTCGCCTCATCCAACAAAGCACTCCCGTTCATCGCGTTGTCCATGAGCCTCTTGAGTGCCGTCCCCCGTTCCTTGATGTGTCCCATCGCGTCCATGCCGTCGTTGTACTGCTTCATGGCCTCTGTAAAGAAACCCGCTTCCTTCCTCACCTCGTCCGCCCATTGCGTGTTTGCCGTCTCCAACCAGACGCCAAGTCATCAACCGGATTGAGCATCATGCGCTTGTTCCAATCGTGGTATGCCGCAGTGACTTTGATGTCCTGCTGTCGGATTGCTATTATCAGCCGGTCAATGGCTGCCACCAGTTCCGTCGCTTTCCCTTCGGTTATGATTTCCCCGTCATCCATTAGAGGCCGTACCATATAAGCCGACAACGTCTTCGACGAGATCTGATCCCTGTGATGTCCCACCGCCACTGCCAAAGCCTCCGCCATTTTGGCCAACACTCCCGTCTTGATCCCTGGTTCCCAGTGTGGCTTGCCTGCTGGTAGCTGCCATTCGTTCCACGCGTCGATGTCGTCCTTAATTCCCCCTTCATCAGGTCCGTCCGTCCAAATTTTGAGCGAGTTCCTGTTCAGCTGTGAGTAAATCTCGATAGCCGTCGGGCTCGCCTGCAACATCTGGAGGAAGTGGTCGGACATAATCGGAGGATTCCGCGCATACGTCAAAGGAGCCACCGGCGCCGCCCCCGCCTTTTCCTCTCCCTCGTCCACTCTCATAGGCGAGGGCCCTGCTTTCTTGAGTGGCGTAAACCTGATCGGTAGTACCGGTGGTGGTACCCCGCCTTGCGCCTCGTCGGTCATTCGTCGCCACTAACGTAGAAGGGAAAAATTGGTAGCAATAGAACCCAAACCCATATATACATGCCCTTCCTCAAATATGATCCCCATTATCCTGTCCACATCCCCTTTGGTATCCAAGCATTGCCCGCCTCTAGCCTTCTGAGTCCTCTCTCCCTCTTTCCTATGTAACCGTCCCTTCTCTCTCTCTCTCTCTCTCTCTGTTTTTTTTTTTTTTGTTTTTTTAAAATTTGATTTGATTAGTTTCCGTTTCCCCTCCCGTTTGTCACATGCTGAACTGTTCCAGCACGTCCCTGTCTAACTCTTCCATCCAATCCATCATCTCCTCCGCTGTCTCCCGTTGGTCCCAAGACCCCCTACTTCCTTCGCGGTTAGACCTCTCCTCCTCATTTTCATCCGTTGTCTCCTCCTCCTCCCCCTTCGCTTCCTTCTCCCACTTCATTGCCAACTCCTGTATGTGTCTTATCTCCATTTTTGCACCCAAGGCCATCATCCACTCCCTCGTCTCCTCCGACTGCCACTCATTGCCCTCTACACTCCCCTGTGTCTGTTCCTTCGTCCATCTCATCCTCAACCGACTGACAAACTGTTTCCATTGTGCAGGATGTTCGTCATGCCATTTGGCCTCCCAAGCCTTAGCCTCTGCCACTGTGCCCGTAAGCGCAGTTTCCACGGACAAAATAACGTCTTGTATCATGTCACCCAGTTTCCTTTCCACCTCTTGAATTCTTGCATACTGTCCCCTTGCCTCCTCTGATTCCTTGAAATGTTTCCAACAAGGCTCCCTCATTTCGACCGGCATCGTACTCGTTCGCTTCTCCCATCTCTTCCTTATAATTTCCCATCTCGCCTCCTCTACCACCTCCTTCTGCCGTTGTGCCCGTTCCTGTCCCTGTTCCCATGCCTGGGCCAGTGCTCGAACTTGATTCCCCGAGTCATGATCTGAGTCCTCTCTTATCTCTTGTTCCACCACCAACTCTCCCTCTATCTCCTCGTCTTCCGCCTTCCTCCTCACCTCCCTCGCCATCTTCAGTTCCTGTGTCACCCTTTCCACCTCCTCATCCACTGCCATTTCCTCCATTTGAGTGTGACTTGTTGCCTCTCTTCCCAGCTCAATGTCCGTTCTCCCTGCTGCCCTCTCTTTCTTATCCTTTTGTGTCCACTGGCCTCTGTCCTCCCGCAACTGTTTAAGCCACTCCTGTGTCTCTTCACTGTCCCAATCGTTGCCTGGTGCATGATTCTCCACCCTCTCGATTATTCCTCGCATCCGCAATGGTTCGACGAACAGTGTCCAACTGTCCTCTCCTCTTCCTTGGAGAGTTTGCAACCATTTCTTAGCATATGCTGCCTTCCCCGTGGCGCAAGCCCACGCCGTATGTACCCTCTCCGCTACCCATTTCTCCCCCACCTTCGTCAACAAGGCCAGAAAAACATGTTGGTTCCTCGCCTCCTCCGACTTGGCGAATTGTTTCCATAAACCCTCTCGCTCTCTAAACCACCGCCATCTTAACTTCCATAGTTTTCTAATTGCCATCCACCTTTTATCCCCCGTTATCCGTTCCGTGTGCAAAATTGCCTACACCCGTTCACTCCACTCGTCACCCATCTCCTCTATGAACTGCCGTGCCTCCTCATCCACCTTATATTCCATCCCCCTAACTCGTCCCCATTGTTGGTCCCCCTCCGTCAGCTCCAACCTTAGTTCCCGTTTGTTCATCTTCTGACGTGTGTCCTAACGTAGAAATATGTATCGTGTTTCCTAGTGTCCCTCACTCCCCCTTCTTAGCCTTCTTAAAAGGTTGTTCCTCCTCCTTGTCCATTCCCCCTTCCTTCTTTCGTTTCTCCTGCTCCCCAGCCTTCCTGGGCTCTTCATATTCCCGTCTTTCCCGTTTGAAAGCCTCCCTTGACTCCTCGCCTCTTGGTTCCACACGTATTGTGCCCGTCTCATCTCAGCCAACATCAAAGCCGATATTTTCGCCTTCTCTGCCTTGATCATTGCCTCCCGTCTTCTTTCTCGCTCATGAGGGCATACCTCCCTTCTCTTTGCCCATTCTAACAGTTTTTCCCGAAATGTTTCATATTCCTCAGCTGTTGCCACCACCTACTTGTATACATCCTTGCCTATTCGTATTTCCCCCTTGGCCCACATCCCCTTTTCCCCTTCCTCAGACTCCTCTTCCCACGCCTCACGCCATTTGTCCCACTGCCTTTCTTCCTCTTCACCCCTCTCTGCCTTGTCAAACTTCTTCTCCTCCATCAAAAACCTAACGTAGATATAATACCCTGTATCATCTAGCTCCTGTTGCTCTTATTCCCCCATCCCACACTCCTCACTCTACGCACTTAGTGCGAAAAAGGAAAATAAGGACTTGAAGGGTACTGATATGGCCGATATGGGCAGTATTTCATTCTTTGTACAAAGCCCGCAAAACCCCTCGAAAAAGGACACCATCTTTGCCTTGTCCACTCCCAAGGTCGCCCATCGTAAATACCGTGAATTTCCACTTGGATTTCTGCGCCATGATGTCCCCCTCGTTTCTGTCCTCTTTCGCCATGTCCTTCGTGTCTTTTTCCAAAACAACGCCACCATTTGTTTCTCCCATGTTCCCTTTTCGGTTTCCACCACTTTCCATCCCCCAATTCCATCTGACAATGAACATAAATCCTCCCATGTCAGTCATGGAGGTCGTCTGATTGCATCCCCCCCGACCGTCTTCCCCCTTTTGTATCCTTCCATGTAAACCCCTCCATATACAATGCCATAATAATAATATAATATCATTGTTCGTCCCTCCAAGCCTTCGAATCCGTGCTGTATTCCCCCTTGTGGCATGTTTCCCCATGTCTTTGTCCCTCCTACCTACATCCTCGTGAGAACCACCCACCTTCCGTATCATTCCTGTGCTTCTATTCCACTCATTGTGAAAAAACATATTACTGACGACATTCAAGAGAAAAAAAAATAATAGTTTTTCGATTTTGGTTGGAATTTTAATTTTGTGTCAGTTTTTCATTTTTGTCAAAAATTCAAATTTTCCAATTTAACTGTAACATTTCGCAAAAATTTACGATATTTTGCGGACGAATATAGCAGTTAATTTGAAAAATTCAAATTTCCAACCAAAATGGAAATTCCAACCAAAATTAAAATTCCAACCAAAATCGAAAAACTAATTTTTTTTTCTCTTGAATGTCGTCAGTAATATCATCCTGCCTCCATCATCCACAATAAATATAGAACTAAGTTTGCATAAAGTTGTCCTTACGGTTTCGAGAGAAAACATGACATGTGTGAAGTGTCCACATGACATGTATGTACAGCAACCCTTGCTCATCACTCAAAAAACCCCAAAACACGCAAAGAACGCATGCACCACACTCCTTGCATATATGTACATTCAAGGTAACCTTATGCCATAATAAATTCCGGGTTTCCATGTGTACCAATCATTTCCCGCCACATGATGTGTGTGTTTGGCACAGCAACCCTTGCCTATCCACGAAAAGACACGAGAACCCAAGACTAACACAAGAAATACATGCCCCATGCATAGATTCATCCACAACAACCAAAAATCATCAACAACCATCAAGTTCCATTCCAATACACCATGTCGCAAACCTCGAATCTGTGCCGATTTTCTCAAGTCATAGAAGATCCAAAAATTTCCGAGGAACGAGGAAAATTTCCTACCCCGTAAACTGTGTTTTTATTAGCGACTCCAATGTTACCGAGACCAAATATTTAATAATATAACAACTATCTAACGACTTGTAGAATGAGGAATACCTAAGTAGAAGGGACTCCGTACTCTCCAAGCCAAGGTAAACCGACAGACCGGAACATAGAGTAATGCCATTATAAACCGGATGGGCCGGTACAAACCGGTACTACTTTGTACGCAGGATAATATTATCGTTAGGGCTGACTCCATTGGGAAATGGCTCTCTGTTTCCTTTATGTTGCTTGGCTCTGACAGTCTTCTACATTTTCCCACCATACTGGTTTCCTCTCTTTTGTAGAGGAGGAAGATTAGGTTATTTTCAGAGTGCTTGGAATCGGATGGATAAATACCCCGGCTTGGGGGATGTGACTATGCACCTCAATTTGATGCGTTTGTTGCGTTGAAAGAGGAGTTAGAGGCAGAGGGACAAAGGACACCTAAAAGAACAATGGAAATCATAATCACTAATGCTTTGCAAAACCCTTCTCTTCTCTTCTCTTTCTCTCTTCTCTTCTCTCTTCTCTTTCTCGCTTCTTAAAGTTTTTCTCTTCTCTTTCTCTCTTCTCTTTGTCTCCAGAGTCTTCTCTTTATCTCTTCTCTCTGTCTCTTCTCTTTCTCTCTTCTCTTTCTCTCTTCTCTTTCTCTCTTCTCTTTGTCTCTTCTCTTTCTCTCCCTGCATCAGAGAATGGGAGAGAGAAATGAGGAAAACGGGAGAGGCGCGGGAGAGAGGGGGAAAGAGTGAGGGGAAAGTGAGGGGTGGGGGCTGGTAGAAAGGTCACCGGACAGCAGAGGAGCATCCTCATTAGAAGAGCCTGACTCCTGCACTGCCCGCTTTGGTGGCTGTAGTGGCTTTGGTGGCTTCGGTGGCTTCTTCGTCTTAGAAGACTTCCGTTTCTTCCGCTTATGCCCGTCTGCATCGAAAGAGATGTCTTCCTGTTCCTCTGTATGTTTACTCACGGGCTCTGCCTTCCTTGCTTTCTTCTTGGGTGGGCCATCATCAGGTTTTCCCTCTTCTTCATATCTAAATTATCAACAACAGCAGCAAGAACAATGACAACCATAGCAGCAACACCAACAACAACAACAACTATCACAATCACAATCACAACCACAACCACAATCACAACACGAGCAACAACAACAACAACAACAACCGACAACGACGACCATGTCCTCTATAATATGAAAATCATATCAAATCGACCACTCTTCTCATTAGCGGGCATTTTCTTACATAAAAAATTGTAGGCAGTCGGCGTGTATTTTTCTTTGTCCTCTTGTGAATGCTGTTGCCAACGCTCGCCCACAACGACAACGACCACCACCACCAGCACCACGAACATGCCCTCCTCTTTACTATCAAAATCATATCAAACCGACCTGTCTTGATCATCCACCTGCATGTCTTGGTATTTTTCTTTGCCTTTTGCAAAAGCTGTCGCCAACGCTCACCCACAAGCTTTGAAATTTCGCCAAAGGACATATTAGGATTTTCCTGATCATTGAACACGTATGAGTACAAACGCCTGATATTGCAGCTGGTCGGACCTCAATGGCTTTGGGTCGAGCGTCCTTGCAAAAGAAAATGTAGGCAGTGCGTAGCTGCTTAGGTCCTTTCTTCTGTATGCCAGCAGGTGACTTCCTCTTGGCATGCCTCTTGGCATAGCTCGTCTCCTGTTCCGAACCGGATCCGGACTCCTCTTCCGAATCATATCCGGACTCGGAGCTTTCAGAAGTCTCCTCTTCCGAATCGTATCCGGGCGCACAACTTTTACAGCCTTGGAGAAATCTCAGCCATTCATTTCGGGACTACTTTGTAATTACATTCGAATTTCGTACTTTCAACTTTATCACTAAAAAAGAGCTCGTGACAAGCTTGCAAAAATACAAAGAATCAGCCTCTAAACCCCTCTGGCACAACTCTTAGAGCCTTGGAGCATTCTTAAGCATTCATTTTGGCACTACTTTGCCAGTCTTGGTAATCTCTTTTTGAACTTGTTCACTATCTAGAGCGCGTCCCGAGGTTGTGAAAACCAAAAAAAAATCAGCCTTGGGAAGAGGGGAGGGTGGGTGGGGGGGGGGGAGGGGGGGGGGGGTGCGGTGCGCACGAAGCGCACCGCAAGCCATCCTTTCAGGTGTTGGCGCAGCAACTAGTTATTATTATCAAAATGAAAATCATAAAAATTATTGTTATGATTATGATTATGATTATGCTTATGATTATGATTATGATCATGATCGACTATGATCATGATTATGATTATGATTATGATTATGATTATGATTATAATTATCATTATGATTATGATTATGATTATGATTATGAATATTAATATTATTATTATTATTATTATTATTATTCAGCCCAATGGCCTCAAGGCGTTAAACTGTGACGCCAACTCATAACCCTTTGGTGGTAGATGCTGGGGAGGAGGGTTGTTGCGCGCGTAAAAGATCTTAAACTCCGCATATGCTGGTTGATAGCCCAGGACCCAGCAGACACCAGATTGTTATGGGTGGGGTTTCGAGGCAGCTCTAGCAACCGCGCTTGGTGTATGCACTTGCACATTCGGTGACGTCTTGCAAGAGGTTGCTGGGACTGCGGAATAACCTCGGCTTAGTGCAGTCTTGCCCTCAGGAGCTCCATCGGTGGCCCCGATCATCAGGCGAGAGACTGACACGGGGGGGTGGAGGACCTCGAACAAGGGTATTGGAGGCTTATGTCCGTTGAGGATATGCCATTAGCTGCATCAGTACGCCTCAGATATAGTATTATTATTATTATTATTATTATTATTATTATTATTATTATTATTATTATTATTATTATTATTATTATTATTATTATTGATTATAGAATGTATATAATGAATAATATATTATGTATGTATGTATGTATGTATGCTAAACCTTTTTTCCATGCTTTTGCAATCCGTTCGGCCAGCACAGCGACTGAGCCTGACAGTGATAGGCATACATAAATACATACATACATACGTACATAGACTACATTCATATATGCATACATGCATACATACATACATACATACATACATACTTGCTTGCACACAGGTATACATAAACACATACAACTGTGTATGCATGTATGTATGTATGTATGTCTGTATGTCTGTATGTATTTATGTAGGCATATATGTATGTAGATGTATGTATGCATGCATGTATGTATTGACACATAAAAATGCAAGTGAATTTCAATCATGGAACAAAAACAAATAGTGCATGTGTCTGTGTGTTGTTTGTTTGCTCATTCTGTCGACATGAGCTGGGGGTTTGCCATCGTTTTGGGCGCGTTCGAAGGGGGGGGGGGGGGGGCAGACAGAGGCTAAGCACCTTTTGAGGACTGGCCAAGCGCCTGACAATGTGCTGCCAGCTGGGACTTCTCAAAATACCTTCACACCAACCCCCGTGG
>WBZZ01001930.1:82500-98023 GCA_019918135.1 Paulinella micropora
TATGTACATTATGTTATGTTATGTTATGTTATGTTATGGAATGTTATGTTATGTTATGTTATGTTATGTATGTTATGTAGAACTTTATGTTATGTCATTTTATGTTATGTTATGTTATGTTATGTTATGTAGAACTTTATGTTATGTACATTATGTTATGTTATGGAATGTTATGTTATGTTATGTTATATGTTATGTTATGTTATGTTATGTTAAGTTTTGTTATGTTATGTTATGTTAAGTTAAGTTAAGTTATGTTATGTTATGTTATGTTCTGTTCTGTTCTGTTCTGTTGTTATGTTATGTTATGTTATGGTATGGTATGTTATGTTACGTTATTTTTTGAGAAATTTAGGCAATACTTAGTCGAAATTCAGCATTTCGCCATCCAATCTCAACAAATCGGTACTTGTCGGGGGCCCGAGTCGCGAATTTTCATATTTGGGTCACTTCTCGCTACGGGTGCCACTTTTGGTTGTTTTGGGCTAAAAGCCGTAGTGGAACTGGCAACATCAGGCCTAGCGTTTTTCTGTTCTTTTTTGCCTGCACAGCTCACTACACGTCATAGGTCATAGACAACATCGTCCTGGCCCGCGCATAGAAAAATACCATTCCAAAACCGTGGTTTCAAATGAATGCGCCCTTCCAAAAAGGTGGTTTCAACTGTCGCTATGTTATCTTATCTAGTCTGCTGATCTCATCTTATCATGAGCAAGAAGTGGAGAGCAGTAGTAGTAGTAGTAGTAGTAGTAGTAGTAGTAGTAGTAGTAGTAGAAGTAGTAGTAGTAGTAGTTACCCTTACTAGCCTAGCATCTTTAAGCAACAGGTTCAATTCTCGAACCCTCTCGGAATTTTTCCTAATTGAAAAATTAGGGTTGCAACTTTCCTGCAAAACAGTGGATCAGGATTACCTAGTTAAATCAAAAAAGCCTTGTGTTTTGCGATTTGTGTAATACGTTCTGCTCTCCACTCTTATGTTGAAGCTGTAATTCGGGTTCAAAGATAAATTTAACGGGGTTATGATTGCAAACACTGCATCATTATCGGGTTATTTAGCTTTTTTATCGTTTTTCCCGTTGGCTGAATAAGAAAAAACAGTTACACTTACTAGCCTAGCCTAGTAGTAGTAGTAGTAGTAGTAGTAGTAGTAGTAGTAGTAGTAGTAGTAGTAGTAGTAGTAGATGATACAGAAAATCTCGTCATGAATTTTTGCAAAGTTCACGACTTCGTTTTCTGTGTCGCACCCTCTCCTATTGATAGTAGATACAAAGCAACAAAAACAACCAAATAGCCTTATACAGCACACTACAAGAAAACATATATGTATCATCTTCCTCTGACGTGTTTTGACTCTTACTCATTATGAAATTCTGCGCTAATGCGCAAGTGCGCAAGCGCACCAGCGCAACGAAGAAAAGACAAAGGTGTTTTTTTTTCAAAATGCCAAAATTTCTTCAACTATTGTCATTTTGTACTGCTCGTCTCATTTTTTCTACTTTTCCAGTCTGGATTTTTTTACCTGAAAATCATCCAGTCAAAAATTGTTTCAATTGTATGAATAGTTATTGTCTTCATGTTTTTGACAGTTTCTATTTTTCTGGTGAGTGGTGATAAATTCCATTTAAGTGTAAGGACATAATAAGACATAAAAGGACAACATAAGACCAATGCCCGACTACAAACAAGGAAAAATTTATGCTATTCGTTCATGCCAGACCGATCAAATATATATTGGTTCTACTACTAACCCACTACATAAAAGATTGTATGCTCATAGGAAGGATTTCAAGAGGTGGAAAAATGGAAAGACTTATTATATAACTTCTTTTGATATTCTAAAACACGACTATAACTACATTGAATTAATAGAAGAATACAAATGTAATAACAAAATGGAACTTGGTAAGAGAGAAATAGAAATAATAAGACATACTGAAAATTGTGTTAATAAAAGAATTGAAGGAAGAACAATCAAAGAATGGGAAGATGATAATAAAGAAAAAATTAAACAACAAAATCAGGAATATTATCAAATTAACAAAGATAAATTTAAGATACAAGAGGAGAAAGTTAAAGAAAGGTGTAGAAAATACAGAAAAGAAAATACTGACATAAATAAAAAGAAATATGTATCGGAAAGAAGAAAAGAATACTTAAAAGAATACAACAAAGAATATTCAAAAACATATAGACATACTAACAGGCAAAAATTGAAAGAAAACAAAAACAAAAAAATCAATTGTGTATGTGGAGGAGTGTATAATGCATCTCATAGAATAAGACACATAACCAAAAATTAATTAAAATAATGTCGCAATATAAATCATTACTCTGCTTGTCAGAAATCGCGACAGACAGCCTGTCAATCGCCAACCTTGACTTAACGAACACAAACATAGTCGGTCTGAATACAGACAGAGTGCCAGAAGATGCGGACCCCGTAAATCTTTATTACACTGACGGCCGCTTTGACACACGTCTCGCTTTAAAATCAACTACTGATATCAAAGAAAGAAAAAAATTATACTATACAGAGCAACGAGTAAGGGATAATGACGAAGTCAAAGCCTCAACTCAACACCGCTCTAATACTTCCAATCCGCACCAAACCAGTTTATACAATTTGATAGATACAAACATATTTGCACAAGCGAGCGGTCAATACTTAACTTACAACGATGTAGAAGGCAAATGGAAGAATACAGCCCTTGGTTCAATTGATACACTTTCAGATGTAGTCATTACAGCACCAGTGGCGATGAATAGTTATCTAACATATAACTCAATAAACTGGGTAAATAAAACCTTTCCGATAAATGTTGATGAAACAGGCAATATTAGTATGGGAAGGAAGAATATAACAGGAGTTAATTTACTAAATACCAAAGATGTTGATGAATGGATATTTGAGCATAATGATAATAATGATAAAGTGTCAGCGAGTGGAAGTATAGATAGCCACAGCGATGTGACAATATCAGGCTTCCCAGCAGATAATCAACTGATTATGTATAGCACGGGGCAATGGAGAAACACCACACCACCCTTTCTTAGATTAGACTGCACAGCCAGTATGACGGGAGGGCTAAATATGGGTGGTTTTGCTATTTCAGGGGCTTCTACATATAATGGAATTAATCTCGCTAATCTCGCGGTTGATGGGTCGGTGGTCAAACTAACAGGAGACCAAACCATAGCGGGTATTAAGACATTTAGCAGTATAATAAATGCGAGTGCGGGGATTGATATGAAAAGCCAAAGCATAACAAATGTGAATTTGGTTGATGGTGTGGATGTTTCTGTCCTTGATACTTCGGTGGTTAAACTAACAGGAGACCAAACCATAGCAGGGAATAAAAAATTTACATCAACCTTAGAAGTAAGTGGTTCGGCCAACCCTACTACTTTTGACGGCATCGGTATAGCCTTTGATACAAAAATAGGAATGATTGCAGCACAAAAATAGCAACAGCGACTTGGTATCCGATACAAATAACTGGTTCGTATGTAGAGTTATATTCAGGTAATACTTTAATTATAACCGCAACTGGAACAACATTAAGTTTGAATAACAACAAAATAACAAACTTAGCCGACCCTTCCGCTTCAAAAGATGGAGCAAATAAAAGTTATGTTGATACAAAAGACGGGCAAAATGTGAAACTAACAGGAAACCAAACCATAACAGGAATTAAGACATATAGCAGTGGTGTTGAAATAACGGGAAATTCAATCAATTTAACAACAAAAGGCACATTCATCGTTTTCAATTCTACCAGTAATATCGGCTCTATTACTAGTTTGGATATGAACACGGCAACATATTACAACTTTGAAATTTCTGCGAAAAAAATAAGTTTTATTATTGACGGGACGATTGTTTCGTGGTTTAATGCTACTGGCTTAGATTGTAATAGTAGTCGGATTGTTAATCTAGGAGCACCACAAAATGCGAATGAAGCGGTAAATATGCAATATCTGGATGACAATTGTGTGAAACTAACAACAGACCAAACCATAACAGGAAGTAAAACATTTAATGGGGCAAGCACTACGATAAAATATCTAACTTTAACGAACAATGCCGATTTTAATAATCAAACTATCACTAATGGTGGAAATATAACATATAATGGTGCGAGGATATTAAACCAAAATGGAGGAGATATATTCTTTTCTCAGACATCAGGTGATTATCAATATTTCTTATTTACTCTAAATACCGCTACAAGTGGAACCGCAGACCAAAGAGGTTATGTATTTACGAATGTAGCATTTGATGTAAAAGGTGCGGGACTTTATATTTCAAAACTTTTGGACAATAAAAGTGCTTCGTCTGACATTGTCCGTTTTAACAATGCTGGCGGTATGCGGTTTTATGGAGCCTTAGATATGAACTCAAACAACATAACAAATGGCGGAACAATAACAGGAACAACAATTACTTCAACTGCGGGGATATCAACAACGACATTGGCAACGAGCGATAAAATAACAACAGCATCAGGCAAACCAATAATCATAGGCAATACAACGAAAGGCACAGGGGCGACGGTTTAGAATTATATGGAACGGCTTCAAATATTGGAGGAGCACACTTACAAGCAATAACAACGGCAGATGCTTATCCAACATTTCAACAACTAAACTGGGCACACGATAATGTCAATTGAAGTTTTGATGCTTATTTTGATGGCACGAACTGGAAATCAAGCCACAGCGGTTCAAACTTTCTAATTCAAAAAGGTGGCAAACTCGCTTTTTATTATAAATCAGGAATAACGGCAGGAAGCAATATATCTTTCACTGAGGCAATGAACATAAGCACAGCGGGATTATTAACTGCGAATGCGGGAATTACATATTCTGGGTTGCTAACGACCACAACTACTAATGGAGCGAAAATAGGAATTCAAGGACAAACAGACGGGACGAATGCGAGAGGAATATTTATTTGGGATACTGGTGATTCAGCATGGGGGATTTATATGTCTCAGTCTGGAGCAAATAAATCATTAAGTGGAGGAACAGCAACAGCAGGAGGAGTAGGCGGAGGATTAACTTCTTATGCTATTAGATTTAGAGTGAATAATTCTTCAACGAGTGGGTTCATATGGGAGAATAGTTCAAATACTGCTTTAATGTCTTTGAAAGCAAGCGATGGACAATTATGGGTATTGTCTAATCCAATTCAATATTCGGACAGGAGAAAAAAAGAAAATATAAAGGAATGCTTAGGCTTAGATTTTATTGATAAGTTAAATCCAGTTTGCTATCGCATGATTAATGACAACAAGAAACAAAGAACGGGTTTGATAGCACAGGAATTAGAAATCGTATTAACAGAAATGGATATGCTAGATTTTGGCGGTTTTATAAAAGAAACAATTATGGTTCCGTGTCCAAAGCAAAGAAAAGAATGCGAATTGAAAGGTGTGAGTGTTAATCCAGAAGATGTTAAATGTGTTGATAGTGGTGATGTCGGTTATGGTATAGGTTATTCAGAGTTTATCGCACCATTAATTAAATCAGTTCAACAATTATCAGAAAAGGTAGTTAATTTAGAAAAAGAAAATAAACTTTTACTTAATATACTACAAGACCAAGCAAATCAATTAGCAGAAATCAGAGTGGCCGTTCTTGATAATGTCAAATAATACAACCAGACTTCACAGACCACCACCTATTATGGATATGGATGGCGAACTAACTCCCGAATTAAAGTCTCGTGTTCTTGAAGTAGAACTAAAGACTGAGGAAAAAAAAATAGAGCACGAATTGGAAGATAACTGGTATTGTTGTTGTATAAAAAACAGACCGACCGACAGCCGACTTATTAAATACTTATTTCAAATGGGTATCATCGTTGCCATTATAACCCTTTGTATCGTGAGGCTATCTGACCCGAATGTCAGTTGTGAAACTGGAAACATTTATGTCGGGCTTATAAGTTTATTAATAGGGATTGTGCTTCCTAGCCCTTCTTCATCCAAAAAGTAAATTAAATACCAAACACTGATAAACCAAGCATATTGCCATAATGAATTTCAGATTTTACATGTTTCTGAATGCTATCTTTTCTAACACTTCTTCCACATTCACATTGAATTATTGCTGAATTTTGCAACCTATTTTTTTCAAGAAGACTTTCCTTATTTTTTTCATAATATTCATTTCGCTTTTTTGTTATGTATTCTTTATTTTCATCTCTCCAGATTTTGTTTATGTGCTTAAAATAATCTTTCTTTTCTTCACGATATTCATTTTTTGTTCGTCCAGCAATATTTGTATTGACACATTTGTCTGTTTTTCTAATCCATTCTCCTTCTTGCTTTCGTAGTTGATTTACACGGATAATCTTCAAGTAATTCAATGTAAGCACCTTCATATTGTAATATTTCAAAAATACTTATGTTATTGAATTTTCCGTCTTTATATTGTCTATAGTTTTTTCTATGAGCACCAAATCGTTGAGCCAATGTCTCTGTAGTTGATCTAATATAATTTTTATCAGTTTGGTGCGACCTAATCGTATAAATTTTTCCTTTCTTACAATCTCCAACTCGTGGCATATTGTTTGTTATTCTTTGTTATTATTATATATCATTATGTTTAAATAGAATTACATTCGTATAAATGTATTTTATACCAAGAACTATCGCTGGCACAGATTAAAGGAATGGCTTCATCAAAACTAACACACCAATCACTCATAGGCTTATACACACATTTAAATTTTGTTTCTATTCCTTTCTGAATACAATAAGCACAACTCTCATTTTTTTTTATCGCCGACCCGTGAGTAAAAGTCGCAGGCAGTCCGCGAAAATATTTTTGTTATTAAAAAGTTTATCATCAGTAATATAATCATGGCTACTGAATATAAATATCAGCGGATTATTTTTTGAGCAATGATTTTGCTGGAGGAAGCAAAACATTTAATAAAAATATTCAAATGTCATTCACACCCACCAAAATGAATGTAAAATTTATCCACTATATGAACGACCAGACGGAAACCAAAACCAGAATTCTTTATATGGACAGAATTGGAATTATTGGAACATTTGCGGACAGCACCACAGCAAACATTTCAAACCTTAGTTATAATTTGGGCGTTGTTGGATGGACTGACGGACAATATACATTTAAAGTCCTTGAAACCGACAGCGGAAATATTGACACAGGAAATTTAGCAGGCCGAATTGTTGTGTGTTTGGAATTCGTTGCGTAGCAACAATGTATGAATTTAGAAATTCATGACTATTTCTTGCTTAATAATATACGATGATGAAGATTAACAATGTTAAAGTTCGTGCTGTAAAACAAGAGGGGGATGGAAACAAAAAGCAAAAGGTTATAAATTATTTAATGAGCCGCATGCCAACATATTTCTACTCGCCCGTAAGAAGAGCGGGAAAACGACAGCACTCTTTGAAATACTGAAAAGGACGACAGACAGAAAAACCCGTATTGTCATTATTGCTTCAACAATTCACAAGGACTACATTTATAAAGCAATGAAAAGCACTTTAAGAACAGAGGCAACCCGATGGCAATATATACCTTTCTTAAATCAGATGGTGTAAATGTCATTGATTATGAGTTAGACAAACTGAACAGACATGACGAGAAACACGAAGGAGAAGTAAAACAAGACAAAGAGGAAATAGAGAAACCACAATTTTTATACTTTGGAAAGGAAGAAAAAAAGAAAACTGCAGAACCAAAAGAACGACCCAGCAAGTATATTTCGCCAGAGGTTGTTTTTGTTTTGGACGATTTAGGGAGTGGATTAAGAGACAAGTCCGTAAGTGATTTGTTAAAAAAGAACAGACACTATAAATCAAAGGTGATTATGTCAAGCCAGTATCTGAACGACCTACGGCCAGAAGCCATTAAGCAGTTAGATTATTTATTAATCTTTCCGGGTCAGTCTCAGGACAAAATGGAACTCGCGTATCAACACTTAGACCTATCTTTTGACTTTGATTATTTTCTCCAAAAGTATCACGAAGCGACGAAGGAACGATTTAATTTTCTGTATGTCTCAAGTGTTGATGATGAGTTAAGAAAAAATTTCTGACAAAGATTTAAATAATATTTTTAGAATTAATAAATATTTTTTTTCATAGTATAATGGTAGTGAAGACAACTCGTGTTGAAGTCATTCCAACAATCGGCAAACGAACTATTAACTCAAGCACAAATATGGCTGGAGGTAAAAAGAAAACTGGACGGAAGAAGAAGCAAGGAGGCAAGGGACAGGCTGGCGGTAAAATTAACTGGCAAAAAGTGGGGGAAACCGCAATGGCTGTTGATAAATTTCTTCGCAATAATAAGTTAATCTCTAGGACTGCGGGAGCATTAAGTAGCGTTGGGGTACCTTACGCTGGTAGTGTTGGTGCTGTAGCATCAAGACTGGGGTATGGTAAGCAGAAAGGGCGAGGAGCACTCAAGTTTTAAAGATATTTTGTTTTGAAATTATGTGTAAATATTTTTTTGTTTGTTTATATACAATGGTCGTCAAGAAAGCGAAGAAACAGAAATTAAGACCCCCGAGGGTTTATAGGAATAAGAGCGGGAAACCGTATATTATCCAGAAGGGTAAAAAATATTATCTTAATTTCGGTAAAAAGACAAATGATATGAGCACACTTCAAATTGTTAAACTTTTTATGAAATACTTAAGCAGACCAAAAGCAAAGCGAGCACCTAAGCAAAAAGAAGACTTGCGAAAAGTCCAAAGTCTATCAGAGATTGAACAGAATACGAGAACAGCCATTAATGATCACTAAGACAAACTCAGAAAGGAAAAGTATGAGGGTATTGAGGATATAGAGAAAAAAGAAAAGAAAGCAAGGGAGGATTTAGAATAGGAGAAGAAGAGGCAAGAGCGTCGCGTAGACGCAGATACTAAGGAAAGGCAGGATGAGTTAGCAAGGATGCACCGCAATGAACTATCCGATATCAAGGAACGACAAGAACAAAAGACAGAGAACTAAGAAGGGAGCAAAAACTCATAGATGATGTAAAATATGAAGAAGACAGAAAAAATAGGATACAAGCATTACCACCGCCACCACAATATCAATATATTATGCCACCACAGCAGGGACAACCACAAGCACCACCATTAGGAGCACCACCACAAGCACCGCCATTACCTAATTTAGGAGATGAAGCACCATTGAAAACGAAAGAGCAATATGAGGAAGAAAAAAAGCAAAAGCAGAAAGATATTGAAACACTGAAATTAGCAGGATATACAGATAAGTTCATAAAAAAGATGAGTCGTAAAGACTTACAAAAAGCCAGTCAAGATATTCAGACGGCTATAGCCACAGCGACATCTTTAGAGGAACAGAAAAAGTTAGCAGAAGAATATAAAGAAAAACTTGAAAAGGAAGAAAAGAAAGCAGAAGAAAAGGGTAAGCATTTTGAAAATTTGCAAATTAATCAATTTTTAATCTCTGCATTTTCAAAAACTTATCACCCAAACATTACTATAAAAGAGTTAGCACAGGCTTTAAAAAAGAGACTAGATAATGATGGACATAAAGAATTAAATTACAAAGACACTTCAAAGTGGATAATTAACATGATTAAAAGGTTTAATATTGATGTTGGAAATGAAAAGGAGAACGTAAAAAGAAAAGTGGTGGATTATGCTAGATATGAAGAGTATATGGGTATTAATGAGCAAAAAGGTAGTGGAGCGAAGACATTAGAAGAATTAATTGATAAGGTATTTTCAATAGCGCAAAAAAAAATATTTAGCCCGAAAGGATTGGAAACACACAATGAATAAACATGATTTTGTAAATACTCTAACTAGCAAAATGACTATAGACCCCAATGTGGATAAACAAGTTTCAAATGATTTGAGCATTGACGAGGGGATGCCTCAACCGCTACCCCCGAGCGTCGCGGAGCCACAGCAACCAGAGCCAGAGCCACCGCAACCAGAGCCAGAGCCACCGCAACCAGAGCCAGAGCCACAACAACCAGAGCCAGAGCCACAGCCAGAGGAGCCACAGCAACAGGGTGAGGGGAGGGGACTAATGACTAATGAAATAGACGACATAATGAAAAAATATGGATAGTATCTCGGAGCAATAGCCAGTGATGAAATCTATAAGTTGAAGCCCGGAAGCAGAAAGCGATACGGATTTATTATGAATTTGGACAATCACAAGCAAGCAGGGTCTCATTGGATAGCAGTATGGATAAGTCTAGATAAAGACAGGAGTGTTGAAGTGTATGACCCATTAGCCCTTTACGAGCCGACGGAAGACTTTCAACAACAAATGAAACAACTAATTGATAAAAGCCACCCAAGCACATACCTGCTTATAAAGGTTAATCAAGTAAAACAACAATCAGACACATCGGATACCTGCGGTTGGCATAGTATGAGGTTTTTAATGGAGCGAGCAAAAGGTATTAAATTTAAATTTGCCAGTGGCTACACAGACTTAAAAGAAGAAGAAGCAGAAAAATTAAAAGCACAGAATGGGTATGGTCATTTTGATACATATAAAAGATATTTTCTAATATATAGATTTTTGAGGTTGTAGGTGGTTTTTATAAAAAGCACCTACGATGGAGTATAAAGGCGGTCGTTCAAGTTCCATTTACTACATAAATAGTAAAAATAGAATAACGGGAACAGACAGCGACTTTACACACGAAATCAATATGAAGGGGCTAGACAATCCCACACATTGTAAAATTTTTCATATTTATGTGCCGAAATCGTCTTACTCTGTGGCTTCACCATATAATACTTTTACATTATCCGAAGACGGGTATGAGGCTTTAATTACAATACCTGAGGGCAACTACATAATGAACAACTTAAAAAATAAGTTGTCTGAGATACTGACGGCAGAAAGTCCGAATGATTATACTTATGTAGTCTCAAGCAACAATACAAACACAGAAGCGGAGGATGGTAAATTAACATTCAGTGTTTCAAATAACGGAGGTATTCAACCGCGGTTTATATTTGATGCTGATACCCGTATTCATGAAGTTATGGGTTTTGATAGAAATAGCACATATTTCTTTGCTAATGATTTTATTAAATCGCCAAATGTAATTATTCTAACTGGTGAAAAGACTTTGTATCTTCAATCTGATTTAGTGAATGAAGGTGATAATCATGTGCTTCAAGAAATATACACAGCCAACGAAATTCCTTTCGGTTCTGTCATTTATGACGGCTCTGGTAGTGAATACGGGAAGACATTATCTGCGAGTTCAAACAATGTATTCAGGTTTTACTTGACGGACGAAAACGACCAAGCAATAAATCTTAATGGTTTGGGAATAGTTATGACTTTATTGGCTTATCGTGAAACTAATTATTTTAGTTTATTTAATTCATTTTTCAATCTTTTGAAAAAGAGATAAATATCAATTAATTTTAGAATTATTTTTTTCTATAAATATATTCTGGTGAATTAGTTAATTACACTACTTCAAAAACAAAACAAAAATTGCCTGTCCAATACGGAGGAGAACTAGTCCATCAGACTAAGGAACTGCTCACGGGTAAGTATGAATTGAACAAACTTACTGCCCGTGAAGGGTCTGCTGATGTTGTTCTCACAACTGCGGGTGGACTTGAAAGCACCTTTGAAATCCCTACTCGTCCTTTGAACCTTGCGAGGTCTGTCTTGCGATTTACTTACACCCCTGCCGCATCTGCTGGTTATAATCGTATGTTTATGGATTGCTTGCCTATGATACAAAGAATTGAACTGCGAAGCCGAAGCGCTCAATATTTGTGCAATCTTCAACACGTGGGTAATTACACTAAGATGATTTGGAAGCCCGAAATTAAATATGAAAAATTTATGGCACTTGAAAACCACGGGGCGGGTGTATCTAGCGGGGCTATGCTTCAAAAGTGTAATGCTGGAAAAGTTGAGATAGGAAGTGTAGCGGAAAGAAAGGCAATTACTAATGCAGCCAATACTGCTGGAGTGGTTGCTGCAGTTCAAGGATACTACAAAGTGCCACTTGTTAATGCCCTCCGTCATAATGATACTGCTCTCGCCGATAGCACTGCTGGAAATTATAGCCTTGTTAATGTTCCTTTTGAGGAGGCTAAGTATTTTGAAGGTGGCGGTAATGGAACGGCTACCCCTGTCATTAAAGTTAAACTTCCGTTGGGTATGATTTTTGGAACTATTTTTGAACTAGATAAGACTATTGGTTTTAATGAAATTTTGGATTTGCGAATTGTGTGGGAGGGTACTAACCGCTCTACTTTCTATGGAACTGATGTAAGCAGTATTTCTACTGGTGCTGCACAGGTTGCTGTTGGTGCTACTATTTCAAACTTGAATCTGTTTCTTACCGTAGAGACTGACCCAAATGTCGTCCTTGGTGTACAGCAGAAGATTGCGGGAGAAGGTTTCCCATTTAAGATTGAATACCCTATCTCTTGGAAGCAGAACCTCTCAACAACAAGCCAAAATTTCGTAGTAAAAATGAACCGCTCACAGGGAGAGAGAATTAGAAGAATTTATACTTCCGCATTCCACAACGACGAAAATAAAAATACTGCTTTCGACAATGACAACAGAGCGGGTGCTAAGGTTGAAAAATACTATACAACCCTTGACGGCTCGCGACTCCAACAATTTGATGTTGATGTTAAGGAAAATGAAGACTGTATGATTTTGAAGGATAAGTTGAAGGGAAGTGCTATCCTAAACAGCGATGTCTATCATTACAACTGGTTTCATGTGGATACTTGGGACAATAACCGCCCACTATGCGATAAAGATACTGATGCTATGAAGTAAGCGGTCTGAGCCTTGATACTGAGCGACGATATGAATTTGTCGGCACTACTGTCGCCAATAATCATAACCATTATACTTACGCCATTCTTCAGCGAAGTGTGCTTGTGAAGGGAATTGAAATCCTTATGAGTTGATATTTATCAACTTCACTCTCATTCGCTTTGCTCATTCTCGTTTGTTGATAAACATCGAAAAAACGATATTTTAGAATAAGCGGGAGTGCGTCAGCACGAAGCGCAATTCTAAAATATCAAAAAGAATAATAAAAATAAAAATATTTTTTTGTTTATATAAACAATGACTACTCACCAGAGAAATTTAATCGCACAAAATCCAGACGGAGATTTCGTAAATGTAAAAGTAGGGCATGATGGTTATCTTGAGACTAATGTTGAAAAAACAGCATTTGGTGAATTAGCAACATCACAATACACACCGATTATACAAGAAACATTTATGTATAATGTAAATACCTCTAAGTGGAACACAAGCACTACTAATGCTACATTAGAGCAAAAGAGTGCTATGGCATATCTAACAACACAGGCTGCTGGAGGTTCAAGATTATTCATTGAAACAAAAAGAAAATTAAATATCGTGCTGGTATGGGTGTATGTGTCAGATTTACTGCTTTGTGGAATACAAATGAAGCAGGCGGATATTCATCTTATGTAGGTATTGGTGATTCCTTCTTGACGGATGGATTTTTCTTCTCAAGAGAAAATGGTGTAATGAAAATATACCAATTAAACAACTCCACTGTCATTACCGAGGTTAAACAAAGTCAATGGAATGTAGATAAAGCAGATGGAACCGATTACTTACCAGCAATTGATTTCAGCAAGGGTAATGTATTTCAGATTAAATACCAATACTTAGGTTTTGGTCAGATATCATTTTATATTGAAAATCCAAACACTGGGCTATTTCAACTAGTCCATGCTATACGCTATGCTAACAGCAAAACTGCTCCTTCTCTTAATAATACTACTTTACCATTTTTGGCTTCTATAGCAGTTGGTGCTAATCCGCAAATCCAAATCTTAGAATTGCCAGTGTTGGATGCTTTATTGAAGGAACTGAAATCATAAGAGGTATTCCATTTATTTATGAAAGAACAGCAAATACGACGAATGTAGCAACTCATGCTTTTACTATGAGAAATAATAGTAATATTATTGGAAACACTATTGCTAATTATAGTATAGTGTATCCTAGACGGCTAAATGTTTTAAATACAGATGGTAAATCTGGTGTAATCATTAAAGTAATAAAAAATGCTACCCTTACTGGTGCTGTCTATGCTGAAAACAATACTAATACAAGTCTGGTTTCATTTGATACTACCGCAACTATTGCTGGTGGAAATACTATTGCCATTGTATTTGTTAATACGAATGATGCTCAAAGCATAGATTTTAATGATTATGATTTAGATGATATGTTGCCAAGCGAAAGGCTAACTATAACAGCACAGCTTGAATTTTCTTACCTTTATACTTACCGAATGGAAAAATATCCCTTGGCTTGCCTGCCCGTGCATTTTCAATCATTTGGATTTCGTCAGTAATTATCTTTTTAACATCGGTAATAGAAAATGTTTCTTTTTTATTTTCAATAGAGAATTTCTCAAACTTCTCACATAATCTGGTGAGGGTGGTCATTGGTCTATAAAGAGTGGTAAAAAATTTTATGGAAAAAATTAATTAATTATTTGATATTTTGTTCTGACTTCGTCATCACAAAACATCGTTTTATACTTTAATGGCTGACAATGTTTGAGAATAAGCGAGAGTGTGTAGCACGAAGTGAAATTCTCAAATATCAAAGCCGTAAGGGATACTATCATTTTCGTTGATAAACTCACGCCCGCACCATCTTGTTTTATTAACTACTTTTACTACATTCGTCTGGTGTTTTATGCTAAAGTGTTCAATATGTTGTTGTTTGCTGTTTCTGCTAGTATGTATTTTCTTCATTATAAAGTCTCTGGTATTAGTTAAACTTTCACCCTTATCCATTAATTCATAAGCGGTTGAATTTAATTTTTTCAAATCCAAACCTTTTCCTCTAAAGTGGAAATGAGTTTTACCTTTTTCTTCACCTTTCTTTACATACTCCAACATATACAATTTTGGTGCTATCCATATTCCCCTTATTATTTTACAATCTGTTCCAAGGTCATCATCCATTCCGCCGATTGCTTTATCCCTAAATCTCTTTATCCGTTCAATATTTCTTACATGGCTTTGAATGCTGTCTGTATCCGTGTAATAATAGTCTCTGTCGGGGTCGTTGTCTGGGTTGGCTTCGGTCATATACTTATAGATAATCCGTCTGCTGTATGCTAGGATAAATGCTCCGTAATGAGTTGGTTTTGTAATTTTTTCTTCTTTTTCTTGCTCATCTCTTGGAATACCACTGATTAACCATAATTCACCATTAGCCTCTTCAAACTTTTCAATATCTGTTATTACATGTTTAGCCCAGAATTTCCAATACTCGTGATTTTTTGTTATGTATTTACTTACAGAATTAATTGGTCTTTGAATTGTCTTTCCGTATAAAGCATTCATAAATAACTTTGCTAATAAATACTGCGGTGTGCCTTTCTTTGAATTTTGTTTTTTCTTGAATAAGTCCAAAATATATTCTTTAAATACTGGTTCGGCTTCTTCGTGTAATATCCACGATTAATTTTG
>WBZZ01001931.1:7500-20000 GCA_019918135.1 Paulinella micropora
GAGAGTACCCGTGACCCGATGTCTGGTGTCATAGCAGCCCACGCCTCAACACCAAACAAACCGAAAACAACACACTCTTGCCATAAAACGATGCCCCTTACCTCTCCGTATGTACCCCCATGTCTAGAAATCCAAACCAAACATCCATATCCCATGAAACCCCACATTCCCCCATTGAGCTGTGAGCTGTCAGACATCAAAACCCCTGTATCACAGCAACCCATGTCCCGCTACAAAAGAGCTCATGAGTAATCCCCCAGCTCAAGAAAACCATTGCCACTACCTGTTAGCATACCCCTGCACTCAAAACATCTCAAGAAAAAGCATACAAACCCAGAAAGCGCATCAGTAAAAATTCCCTCCTCCCGCTTTTTCTCTCGACATCTCTTTCTGTCAGAAAATTTCCGAGGAACCGAGGAAAATTTCCATACCCCGTTAATTTTATTAGCGACTCCAGATTGTTACGGTAGTACGATATTTAAAAACTGATTACTGTACTAACGATATGAAGACTGTGGAATACCTAAAGTAGGGATTCCGTAGACTTCAGACCAAGAACCTAAAGACCGGAACGGTAAGTATTGCCATTATATACCGCCGGCATAAGGCGGAACCTAGGCAGGAGCCGGTGTTTTCGTAATCGGGCAGATCGGGGTTGTTGTCTCAATTTAGCCACTCCACTGGGATCATCGATCTGCGTCATGGCTATGCTGGCGATCTTGTGGACATTTTTTTCTACGTTGGATTGGCGTATCGTGATACTCTCTACCCTCCGCCGTGTGGGTTTTTCTCTTGTTGGTTATTAGGTTTTTTCCTTCTTCTGTTATCTGTCTTGTTTTCTCTTTTATCTCGCTTTTCTTCCATTCTCCTCTATTTTTCTATCTTTTATATATCATACTTCCGTTTATTATTTTTCAACTGGGATTTTGCTCTTCCCTGATTTATTATTATTATTATGATTATTATTATTATGATTATTATTATGATTATTAGGGAGTACATAGGCCATCGGTCCTTTCCATGGGCTGATTGGTATAAAGCTCCTAGACTCATGTTCTATGCCGTCACTTCCTTTAATCCACCGATTGGTGTGGAGACTTTCCTTATGGAATGGAGGACTGGATGCACATGGCCTTTTCGCTCAGCAATTGGCAGGAGATACACTATTATTATGATTATTATTATTATTATTATTATTATTATTATTTTGGACACCGTGATAGCCCAGTGGTCAAGTTCTTCCATCTGGGCCCTGTCGCCAGTTCGATTCCCGTCGGTGCCACCAGTATTTTCATTGAACATACCGATCCGTCTGGACCAGTATTTTCATTGAACATACCGGCCCGTCTGGAAGTGTTGGAACTGCCCTTGCGGGGGTGTCATTAGAGCTTATCGTCAATTCTTCGTACTCCCCTCACGGGTGAGACGATGGAGGCGCATGTGCAGAAATACATCAGCCATTGACAGAGAAGCACTATTATTATTATTATTATTATTATTATTATTATTATTATTATTATTATTATTATTATTATTATTATTATTATTATTATTATTATTATTATTATTATTATTATTATTATGGACACCGTGATAGCCCAGTAGTCAAGTTCTACCATCTGAGCCCTGTCGCCAGTTCGATTCCCGTCGGTGCCACCAGTATTTTCATTGAACATACCGGTCTATTTCTGGACCAGTATTTTCATTGAACATACCGGCCCGTCTGGAAGTGTTGGAACTGCCCTTGCGGGGGTGTCATTAGAGCTTATCGTCAATTCTTCGTACTCCCCTCACGGGTGAGACGATGGAGGCGCATGTGCAGAAATGCATCAGCCATTGACAGAGAGGCACTATTATTATTATTATTATTATTATTATTATTATTATTATTATTATTATTATTATTATTATTATTATTATTATTATTATTATTATTATTATTATTATTATTATTATTATTATTATTATTATTATTATCATTATTATTATTATTATTATGAGACTAACTTAATAATCTGCCGTATACTAGCTGTGGCCTACAGTAAAAACTTTATTAAGAAAAGGGCGCTAAGCGAACGGCCCGACTCAAAAAAATGATACATACTAGGCCGGACATAAAGGAATGGCTCTAACGACACATACTACATACGCCGGACCATACTGACTAACAGATTTATTATATTAATAGGTATAACACTCCCCCTGGATCCAAGTAAATTATTAAATTGACTGCAGGTCCCAATCAGTACACCTATTCTGTGAAAGTTATAAAAACACAGACTCAAAACATACTAACGTTACTCTAACCCTCACTCTCTCCAAGAGATTGTGTCGATGGTGGCTACACAGCTTGCTGGGGCAAGTATGCATCAATTAGACTGCATACAGGGCAGCTCCCCCCAGTCAAGACAGGCCTAGTGGACGAGAAGAAGATTAGGTCCTACGCACCCCCTATCCTATGCTGAGTAGCATTAGGTATGTGACACAGGCACAGTATGGTCATAATATACATATAATATTAGTATATATATGATCACATGGGTAGTCATAACATATAAAAATAAAATATATCATAGTATATCCACCTGTGCTAACTTATCGAAAGGTATGACTAATCTGAACTACTAACTATTTATCTATCCGGTAGTATGAATTTATAAATTTGACAGCGCTTCCCGTAGAGGGGTATAGAATGAAAACAAAATAATATAATATATATGGACAAAGACACTATATCTGTAATTATTGGCTGGTCTGGTACAGTCCGGGTTGGTTGCCGAGGCCTTTCAAAACTTACAGACAAGTCTGTAGCCTGATCAATCGCCCTCCGACCAACCCGCGACCTCCAACTTAGCCTCGAGCTCTTATGCGTTTGTATGTATATAAATGATTTAGTTCAATTTATTTCGTTGATGGGGTAGAGCGAGCACAGCCATCATGTCCTCACGCTCTCTAGCCGCCGGCACTGAGCTTCATGTCCTTCCAGCAGCGCTGGGTTATCCAATCACGCGCTCTCCCCTTCAACGGCCTATGTACGCCTTATATGTATATGTGAGAAATTATTATATTTGCATACTCCGGGAATATAAAAAGTCCAGAAAGATAATCCTTTCCCCGAAAGATATAATGTGAGAATTGATCGGATTTTATCCCGAGGTTGGCACGGTTTTCCTTACTACGCACAATGGAGATCTTCTCAGCCAGGTACTTGAATCTTTCTACCGTAAAATGTATAATGTTGGACGAACAAGAGGATTCAGACAATGACGGATCTGTACAGGATGAGAAGAAATTCTCAACGCCGGCACCTACCGGTGCACCGGCAACTGTACCCATTCCGCAAAATGTCATTGTTGAACCTCAAAGTTCCCCACCAATTCAAGTTATCCCAGCTTCGACTACCGCACTACCTTCTACAGCCCCATCTTTACCCGGTCAAGCCTCAACCACGGACGCTCAACCAGGTACACCAGCAGCCCGGGGCGTCGTCAACATGCACATCGACTTTGTTACGGACTCAGCTCTACGACCCTCAGACTTACCGTGGGACAATGTTTCAAGAGAGCAAAAGCTCGACGAAAACGGCTTCCGTACAAAGCTCAATGTTTGGGTTTTTCTACAAAAACTTTACCGCAAGGTCGGCAAACCCGCCAGCTTCCCCGCGCACCTCGACACTGGCCGCCGGAATGGAGAGTTGAAGCCCCACGACACTACATCGTCCCCCGCGAGGACCCATGGTACCCCAATGACAAGTTTCTGACCACCGTCCCTACGCTTGAATGTAACAGAACAGTACACCCGTTGGACAGACCAATCGGAGATCGAAGGCCAGTCATCAAATCGCCTATCAGGCCAAAGACGAGATGCCAGATAGATGTCCAAGTTCAGCCATACTCCGACGTCATCCTGTCTATATCGGACTCACATTCTTTTATATCTGGGGCGCCCTGGTACCATGTCGTCGACGTCCACTTCTGCCTACGACACGCAAAACGAGTCAAAATGGAATACTGGTCCATCAGGAAACAATTCAACATATGGCCCGAAGGCTGGCAAAGTATGGCACCCTTGGGCCGCATATGTGCACTGTTTCATGACACCGGCATCATACCTATCGGTCTGCACTCCGACGCACCGACCCCGCCCGCTCCTGTGAATTCTGTGACGCCGTCGCAAACAGAAACTATGCAGTGGATGCAACTGGGTCAAGTACTGCGACCCTACCTGTCAGAAGAATGATCGAGCTGCACATCGACGTTTCTGCCTCTTCGCCTCCTCAGCGGTCAACGAATTGCTACGCAACAGAGAGTATAAGAAAATAATGCCGTCATATGGGATCTCAACGAACGGAAGATTTGCGGACTTTGCATACCACCGAATGATGCGTTATGAACTTACCGCGAAAAGCAACGAAGTCATAAAACCCTACCTAATGAGTATGGCATCGGAGATGTGCGAGAGATCCTACGCCTGCTAGCAGGCTACCCGCAATATGAACCAGACAAGGACAAGCGTACAATCTACTCTGGCGCTATCGTTTCGCGAAACCGTGCCCGCTTTGATACCAACTTTCTAGTACAGTCATTTACCGCTATGATGGTCGACGAGGACGATCTGAGTGATTGCTATGATTACGGACCAGCGAAGTCGCCCACCCACGAACCGCCGCCTCTCGGAACTGTGCCAAACGAGCTCTATGGCTACAACGTGTCATCACCTACGTGGCAACGAACATTACGTGACGGCGGACTCATTGTAGACACAGATGGTACGACCGACGCTGCAATTATTCTGAACGCCGATGACGACCGTGAGCCGGACAACCCTAGCTACCTCCCACGAGTCCACACTATCTTCGATTCAGGGAGCAATCGCATGCTCATTCATGACTCAGCCGAATGCTCCGACCTGACAATTAAAAAGACAGTCGTTGAAGGAGTGCAAAATCAACAAATTAGTTTTGACAGCACCGCTACGGGATACTTACCAATGGTCACTGGCAAGGGCAAACAACATTGGCTTGAATTACCGAAATCACTCGTTTCGGAATCGCCCTTCAATCTCATTTTTCCGGGAGTACTGGACCACGACCGAGGCTACTCGTTCCTATTTCAAAACGGACAAGTCGTGATGATGGACGAGCCCATCAAGTTCCTAGAGGAATGGAGGCGAAACGTCTTAGCAAAGGACGAATGACTACAAGCAGACTGTATAGAGCAGACAACCTTGCTGACCAACCCCTCGACTTCAACCAACACCATGTACCTGAGGGAAGACACGTCCGGAACGGAGGGAGCAGACGTCTCCTACTTCATCAGCAATGCAGCACCAAAACGCAACCTTGCACTCTTTGCATATAACAAAACTACAAAACTACCGATACCGGATATGATCGCTCATCGTATGAGTGGACACTGCAACGACAAAGCAATGACCGAACTTGCAAGAGCATTAAACCGGACGATTGCTGGACGTAACTGGAAAGAACGCATCCCGCGTCTATGCTTCGGATGCAACCAAGTCAAGGTTCCCCGTCTACCCTACCCAAAAAAAGAACCCTAACCAACATTTGGACTAACACTGGGACACACACAAAGCCTATTGCATGGATTATCGTGGCCCCTACCACCCAAACTCATTGCAAGGAAATAGATTGAAGCTCATTTTCGAATCGGGGTGAACCAAACATGTTAATTTGTACAGAAAAGTACAAGCTCGCTGAAGAGCAGCGTACGGATGTCATTTCATTCTTGGAAAAGTACTGGAGAGAGTTAGTGCTTTCTCGAGTTGATGAAGACAAGATACTAATAAATGAACGTCCTGATTTCTCTGCTCTTCGTTGTGATGTTACTAAGCACCGGATGGCAGTCGTCCGAGCGGTGTGCATGATATGTGGTGAAGCATCCAACAAACGTTACGCAGGAGGAACATGTGCAGTTGTGAAGGAAGATTTCAAAAGAGATTTTTCAGGTGGGGTTCGCAGCAGTGCGAGATATGGTGCATGTATCCGCTATTACCTTGCAGTGGCATTGACAAATCCAGACATAATTTTGGAACTCACAGCGGTAGAGCTTCTGCGGTGCTACGCATATCCCAAAAAGCGTGGTATGTGGCTATGTCAAGCGGTTCCCGATCGCAAAGAGAAATTGCAATTTCTTATTTTGAGCTCATTGGAGATGCCTTGCGTTACTGCAGACCTACCTACCAAGAATTGCTTCATGTATTGGATTCAGGTCGATGAGTCCATTCTGCCTGATTATATGCAAGAGGCAGTGGATAGGTTGGTGGATGGTAAGGATCCAGCACCAGCACCTGACTAAGCATTCCTGTGGTTGATCTTGATGCGTTATATGTGAGTGACAGTGAGGCTAAACAGAAACTGCCAGAAGCAAGACAAATACTAGAAGTGAATCTGGAATCGTCAGATGATGAGGCGGACCAAGGTGGGGTGGACTCTAGGCGTGACGCTCCTAGTCTAAACGAGATTTTTGCGGACGGTGAGGAAAGTAATGATAGCGATACGGAGTACTTCTTGGATCAGCAGGAGATAGATGCAAGAAATTAATTGAATTCAGCAACATTTAGACACAGTCTACCTTTTAAATCAAGACACTGATTATTAAAATTATCCAAGTGACGCTCATATTTCATACAGAGACAGAGTACAGATAACTTTAATATGATGTTCAATATAACTAGTTCCGGTCACTATGAACTTAGTAATAGACACTCACAGGGTAGTGATTGTCACTAGATTATGACACTTAGTGATGATCACTAGATTTCTATTAGCTTAAGTGTGTAGTGATAATCACTGAGACATACTCTAAGCAAGATCACTACCCTAGTGCTCGTCACTATGGTTTTTATCACAAACTTTTTTTAGTTTTGTAACACATCACTAACGTAGTGATTGTCACTACGTATTTTATCACTAACGTTCATCATAGATCAAAATTTAGATCACTAGCCTAATAACAAGAGGAACACACTGATGAAAGAAGTGATAATCACTTAGCACGTAATGATGCATCACTACGCTGCTGATGAATATTTTTCTTAGTGATGAGGTTAGTGATGATCACTACCTTTTTGCATTATTAAAAAAGTGAGTGATGAAATACGTAGTGATCATCACTCACTGCACTAGTGATTTTGATGAAAGTTAGTGATGAAATACGTAGTGATTATCACTACGCTACATAGGCAGCTGGATTAAAAAAACGAGGAGGAAAGGGGGGGTTTCTGTGGTCCCCACATCACCCCCCCCTTTTTATCGTCTTGAATTTTGCTATTGTTTGCCATTATTGACAAAGTCTGTCGTATAAACAGATAACAACATTATCCCCCCGTTTTTACAAATACTAAAAAAGTTGTGTGGCATGTATTATTAATTAATTATTTACATTTATAAAAAAAATATTACATATATATAATATGCCACGACCAAAGATATACGAAGGAGACGAAAGGAGAAAAAGGAATAATGAGAAAGCTCTCGCATACTATTACCGTAATAAAGACCGCCTAAACGACCAAAGCACAGAAGTTAATACAATACACACACGATATAGAAGAATACAAAAAGAAGATACAGGAGTTAGAAGAGCGACTGAGCAAGTCAAATTAATCAACAATTTTTTTTTATCGGTAAAATATTTTACATCTAAAGATATCGCATATATATATGTAAAGCATTAAATAATTATTTTTCAAAAAATTTATGCTGCCTATCTATATACAATGGACCAATACCAACCAGAACTATTTCCGCTCTACAATATTGAGCAACGAGGAGACTACATCAGAGAAAGAGGCAAAAGAAGATGGTATCTTATTACAACTCCAACCGCTCTGCGACTTATAAACAGATTAACAAATTACCACCCCGAACTCGTCGGCAGACAAGGCTCACTCGTTATACCATATGCCCCAGGATGGGAAGCTCGCCTCCAAGAGCTAAAACCAAATACAAGCTATCTCGTCCATCTGGATTATGAAGGATATCACGGACCAGTTAGAGGAATATACCAAGCTAACGTATTGAAGCGAACAATAAATACTGTTAGAAACTTTGTAGAACGACAAGCAAGGTTTTACGAACAAAGAGAAGCCAAAGACCTTAAAGTTATTACAATAGACCAAGTTAATCCGCTAAATCATATTATCATACCAATGGCACAGGGTGAAATAAACTGTGTGCTAGAATGTATTATGAAAGACTTTCCAAACAAAAACAGCATAACCGTGTAGAGGTTTGACCTTATTGTAGTATTCTTGGGTCATATTTTGGTTTATGTTACTTATGTTGCGAGGAGCTGTTGGGTATTCATTGAAGTATGACGACATTTCTCCTAGATTACCTAACGAAGCATTTGTATAAGCTTTTACCATATCAATCTGGTGTATCTTGCTGGGGTTTTTGGTGTGATGTTTAAAGATATGATGAAATGGTATTTGACCAGATTTCACGTGTCGTAATATATTAGGTTCAGTAATTTGTGTATGGAACTTAGGTTTATGTTTTTCTATGAGACACTCTACAAATAACTGTTTTAAGTATGATGGCATTGACCAAGCGGGGGTATCCTTAGGAACGAATGATGCGTGTTTGAAGCGGTCTGAACATTTATAGTTTAGTTTGTTTTCTTTATCTACTATTCCTACAATGTTTCCAGATTGGTCCGTCATTGAATAGAAATCCTTTCGTTGTAATTCCATTTGGGTTTGGATGTTGTTGAGTTCTTCCTGTGATATCCATTTGTTCTCGTATTGGTTCGTAGATATTTTCACATTACTTGCTTCATGGTTAGTAGCATATTGGGGCAGTGGCTCTGGTATGTTTTCGTTAATATCGTATAATAGCTCAATTGATTTTATGTGTTGGATACAGATGTCTTTTTGTTTTCCTTTTATTAATGTGGCGTGATAATCATTACATATGATTATTATCTGTTTTGGGTATTCCTTAGTAGAAAGTAATTTTTAATATTGACGAAGTATTCGTCACCAATAAAAGCAGTTAGTAATGGTGGGGAAAGTGCGGTTTGTTTTTTGTACATAACTGCATAATTCTTTTATGCAAACACTGTTTTAATAAAACACTTGCAACTCGTAGAGCCTGAGTGGGAAGCAGAAGAGATAGAATGGAAGTGGTATTGTAAGAGATATTAATACAAAAGCAGACAACAAAATGAAGCGTTGAAAAAATAATAACAGTAATAATAATAAAGAAGAAAATTTTCTGACGGAAATTTTCTGACAGAAAAGAGATGTCGAGAGAAATGGCGGGGGAGAGAATTTTTACTGATGCGCTTCCTGGGGTTCTATGCTTTTGCTTGAGCTGTTTTGGGTCTAGGAGTGTGCAAATGGGTAGGGGCAATGGTTTTCTTGAGCTGGGGGACTACTCATGAGCTTTTTCTAGTGGGGCATGGGTTGCTGTGAAACAGGGGTTTTGGGATTTGACAGCTCAGTGACATTGCTCAAGATAGGGAAATGAGGGGTTTCATGGGGTATGTGTGTCTGGCTTGGGTTTCTACATATGTGGGTGTATACGGGAGGCTACTACATGAGACATGATTTTTGGGAGGAAGTGTGTCGTTTTCGGTTTGTTTGGTGAAGGGGCGTGGGTTGCTGTGGGCACGGCACACAGCTTCGGGCCCGGTCAGGGACACTCTCTCACAAAACATGGGAAAAATATATAGAGCCTCCGCCAAATGAATCAACTCCACTATCTGCATCCCCGGTCCGCATGAATTTTTACTCTTTTGCCATGCCCACGCTTGCCACTGTTCCACCTCGTTGAACATACCCCCATCAATCTCTGGTTTCGTCCACAACATATAATGCTTCGACGATAACTGCTTGTATTATATGTTTCCGCCGCCATCTCCGGTACCAGCTGCATCAGATCGCAGAAAACCATTGACATAGAGGGGATTCCTCGCCCACGTTGGATCCGTAGCCGCCGGTTGTGCCTCTGCCTTGGCATCCACCGTAAGCATTGGTGATCCCCTCGGCCTTGCCGGCGTAAACGGCATCATCGCTATCCTCGGTGACGTCCACCCCGTGCCGTTCCCGTCCCCGTCCTCTCCTCCGGGTGCCGCCATGTCGAATTCTAAAATATAGAGTATATTATAATCAAAACCATTGTTCACATATATATCCCCGTTACATTATATCCGTTCACTTCATATCCCCTTATAACTCCAAACTCGTCTTCCCAATTCTTGTACCCTTCCGCTGTTTTAACCCCTGTTTGTTTTCTTTTTCCCGTTTAGATTCAAACTTATCCTCCTTTGCATTTTACCCACTTTCCCCTCCATACACCTCTACGCCTCGTCTTGAGTCCACTCTTCCCACTGCTTTTCCGAGATACTCCTCATCTATTCCACCACCTCTGCCCCTGTCTCCGGTTGTATATTTTCCTCCGCCGTCGGTTCCTCTCTCATCCCCTCCGGCTCTCGAGCCACTGTTTCCTCCTGTCTTTCCACTTTCCTGAATTCCTTTTGTTCCCATAAGTCCCGAACCGCCATCCACCGTCTATCATTCTTCATTCGTTCCGTCTTCATCAGTGGTCCCACCTTCACTTCCCACTCGTTCCCCATTTCCGTCAAAAACCGTTGAGCCCCCTCGTCGAACTTGTACTCCACCAAAGCCAACCGTCCCAACTCGTTCTCCTCTTCCCTTATTTCTATTTGCTCCACCTCCTCCTAGCTCATTCGTCGCGTTATTTCCTAAATTAGGGACGGGAGGTACTATTTCTTGTGTCTGTCGTCGACCCCCCACTCTTCGTCTCTCCTTTCCCCCTTCCTCATTTCCTCCTCCATCATTGCCTCTTCCTCATTCCTCTGAAACGCTTCCGCCGCTTTGCCGGACTGCAGCCACACCCGCAGCGCGTAGAGGTGGCCCTGTCCGATGCCCAGTCCGGCATCGTTCGGGTAGATCCCCAGCATGCTCGCCACGCGCACCTCGTGCTCCACCGTCGTCGCTGCAGCCTGCCCTGATGCCCACCTCGCGCCCTCCGCGTGCGCCGTCGGCGCGGCACCGTCTGTTTTCGCTCTGTCCGGCTGCGCGCGCGGATCGTGATAGTGCGCAGTGCGCACTGCGTAGCCCTTCCAGCGCACATCCGCCACGTGGGCCGGCAGAGCACGTGACTGCGACTGCTGTGGCTGCTCCTGGCCGCGCGACGAGCCGGCCGGTTGAGCATAGGACAAGGAGGAGGAGGAGGAGGAGGAGGAGGAAGAGAAGGAAGAGGAGGAGGAGGAAGAAGAAGAAGAAGAAGAAGTAGAAGAAGAAGAGGAGGAGGAGGAGGAGAAAGAGGAGGAGGAGGAGGAAGAAGAAGAAGAAGAAGAAGAAGAGGAAGAAGAAGAAGAAGAAGAAGAAGAAGACGAAGAAAGATAAGGCGCGTCTTCGTCTTTCGCCGCGGCCGCCACCAGCGAGGCCTGCGAGGCGCTCAGCCACACCTGACACATGTGTATGAGAATGAAGAGGAAGAAGAAGGAAGAAGGAAGAAGAAAGAAAGCGACGAGGAAGAGGAGAGGAGGAAGAAGGAAGAAGGAAGGAAATGCAGGGAGAAAACGAGGAAGAAAAGGAGGGAAAGGGAGAAGGGAGAAGAAGGACGAAGGAATTAGATAGAAGGAAGAAGGAAGAAGGGGGAAGGAAGAAGCAGGAAGGAGAACGAAGGAGGAAGAAGGGGGAAGAAGGGAAAAGAAGGAGGTTTACTGCTCGGTCGACTTCGTCGGGACTCAGCACCAAACGCTGCCGACCTAGGTAGAGATAGATAAACAGGTAAGATAGGTAGATATGTAGGTAGGTAGGTAGGTAGGTAGGTAGGTAGGCAGGTAGATAGATAGATAGATAGATAGATAGATAGATAGACATGCCGATCCGCCACACCCGCCGTGAAGAAGATGATCAGGTAGATAGATAGATAGATAGATAGATGGATGGATGGATGGATAGATAGATAGATAGATAGATAGATAGATAGATAGATAAATAGATAGATAGATGAGATATCGCAAAGGGAACGTAGTCCTTGCAAAGGAACGCAGTTTCACATCAAACAGCAATTTGTGTACTGAGCATGTGTCCGGGATGGGAATCACGGGTAGACTGTGTTCTGGAAAAAAGAAGAGGAGGTAGGTCGTTGAAGAAAAAGGCAATCTAGGAATGGAGAGTGGGGTCTTGAGGAGGATAAGGAAGAAGAGAAAGAAAAGGAAGCCGTTAGTCCCAGTGTTTTGAGCACCAATAGATAGATGGGTAGGTAGATAGATTGATGGATAGACAGCTAGATAGATAGATAGATAGATAGATAGATAGATAGATAGATAGATAGCAATCCCGACCCGCTACACGCGCCGTGAAGAAGACGATTAGGTAGTGCGCCTTTAGCGGACCTGCATGTACGTATGTATGTATGTATGTATGTATGCATGTAAGCATGTATGTATGCATGTATTTATGTATGCATGTATGTATGGATGTACGATCAGGTA
>WBZZ01001931.1:27500-32500 GCA_019918135.1 Paulinella micropora
GCGGCGCTATATGGCAGATGGCACCGCCGCCTCGACGGTACCGGCGGGTAGATCGGTACGACAAGGACGGGCGTAATCTGATTGTCTGGGGGCTCTCAGAACGCGCCAATCTACAGGAGATCGCCTCCAAAATGAGCGGTCTTGGTCTGGTGGTCCCGGTAATGGAGTGGCAAGGCCAGCGAATGTCTCGTCACCTGGAGCTGGTCTACGAGGACGATGACAGCAGGCAGACGGCGTTGCAGCAACTCAAACATCTCAAATTCTTCGGCAGAGGGGTCAATGTGGCCCTTGGGCGCAGGTTCAGGGACAGGGAACGTGTCCGAAGGCTTATTCGCATCCATCTGCGTGGGGAAGCGGCGGTCCGGAAGGAGGAAGCTGCGACGGGATATCGCGTCTTGCCTCTGCATGAAGAATGTGTCGATGATGTGCAGGTGGTGTCTTCGGAATTGGCTGCCGATGCACCTAAGTGCGTGTCTGAGTGTGCTGATATGCATGTGGTGCCCCTGCATTCGGCGGCCAGTGCAGTGGGGGACCAACCTGCGCAAGCACCTGCAGAGGGGGGCAGCACGAGGGCGGAAGCCAAGCGCGGCCGTCGGGTCCGGAAACGAGCCAAGAAGCACCGCTCCAAGCAGTTCGATACCGGCTTCAAGCTACTCGTCGCGAGTCACAACTGGCAGGGTAAAACGGGATACGACAACGTAGGCACGGCGGAATGGGCATCATTCTACAAGCACGAGGGCTGGCTAGTCATCGGGGCTCAGGAGCACCGCATGGGCAAGAAGCAACTTTCCAAATGCAGCCTGGATGGATTCCGGATTTTTGGAAAACCTGCGGAGGTCAGCGAGAAAAATCGCTGCAAGGGTGGGGTTCTATTCGCGGTTGCTAACTTCCTTGGTCCGTATTGCAACCTGGTGTCAGCCCCCGTCGACCACCGGCAGCAAGTGTGGCTGCGTATCGCCTCTGGTGTTACCGGCGCTCAGGATATCTATGTGGGCAACGGCTACTTTCCCCAGGAAACGCAGGGAGAAGAGTCGTCAGAGGCGTATGCGGCCTGGCAGGCAGCTATAGCTTTTTTTGGAGCCAAAGGTCTTGTGGTCACGGTGGCGGATGCCAACGCGAAGCTCGGGCCAGCATGCAGCCGAAAAGAGGAGGGCATCGTCGGTCAGCACGGGGAGGTCGATCATAAGGGAGCACCGGTACGTTCGGAGAACGGCAAGAGACTCGCGGCTGTCCTCGTCGCTTCGGGACTGCGAAATCTGAGCGGCTTCTCGTGCCCAGTGGAAGGGTCCTACTGGTGGTCCCGGCGTGAGCAGCGCGGCATGGGCACAGGCAAGCACCTCCTCGATTACATCTGCGCGTCGCCTGGCTTGGCATCTGGAGCAAAGTTCGGAGTATGCGAAGATGATCTTGATACGGACCACAATGACGTGGAGCGGCCAGCGCCGACCAAAGCGGGCTGCGAAACCTTACAGGTCCTTTCGTGTTGATAAGCTTATTGGTGCTGGTGTCTCGGGTAATGATCACGCTGCGAAGCAAGCGCTGGATTATCTACGCGACAAGTTCGATGACGTATTCCAGCATTGCCTACAGAAGCTTGGAGTGCATCAGCTGCCTGAGCTTGACCTATCGGGTGGTGCCGACAGCCAACGGGTGGTAGATGACGTCACCGAGCGAGTGGCGCAGTCCTTCCGAATGGCGGCGCACCGGGTCCTTGGCTCCAGATGTATACGACCCCGTTTCACCAACAATTGGTTCGACGGGGAGCTAAAGGAGCTCATTCAGCAGCGCCGGGAGGCCTACGCAGCATACGGGAGGGATGAATCGAATGCGGAAGCCCGTCTGAATTGGCTACGGCTCCGCAAGCAAATTCGGAAGGCAACTCGGGCCAAGAAGTCCGCCTCCTTCAAGCAAGTGCAGGAAGAAGCGGTCAAATGTCAACGCGAGCAATCCTCAAAGCGCTTTTGGCTACTCGCGAAGCGGCTTGGCGGGGCACGCAGAACGAAGGTCTCCGCGCCGGTGCAAAGGGAGGATGGCTCACTGGCGTGTACGCTGCCGGAAAAGGTCGCTCGGTGGGAGGAATTTCGGAAAAATTCGGTGAAGCCACGGGAAAATCCGGCAAGTGCGGCTGTTGTGGTGGAGTGCTGTGCAGAAGCAGGCTCGCTGGAGTGGGAGGAAGCCGAAGCTAAGCGGCAGTTCCACTGGAACGATCGCTTCAGAGATGAGGTGGCCCGGGCTATGAAGGAGCACGAAGTAGGTGAAGACACTTGCGAAGAGCTGGACAAGCCGTTCACGCAAGAGGAGGTCCTTGCAAGGCAACGTGCCCTGAATAACCACAAAGCTTGTGGCGAGGACAAAGTGAAGAACGAGATGCTCAAGTATGGCGGCGCCTACATCAATGGCTACTTAACGCAGTACTTCAACTGGATTCGAGAAGCCGAGAGGACTCCAAAAGCTTGGGGCAAGGGAATCATCGTCAATATCCCCAAGGGTGGGGATCCTACGGATCCTGACAACTGGAGGGATATCTCGATTATTAGTTGCCTTGGTAAGCTGTATCTGTCCTTATTAGCTACTCGTCTAACGCTCTTCGTGGATGGCCCGGATAAGCTACGTCCAGAGCAGGGAGGCTTCCGCCCGGGGCGTCGCACTACGGATCAGGTCTTTACCCTTTGGCAGAGGTTGAAGGGGCGTCAGCAGCAGAAGCGGGAGTCGTATGTCCTGTTCGTCGATCTACGCAAGGCTTTCCCGTCTGTTTGGAGAGATGGTCTATTTGAGAGGCTCTGGAAGCTGGGTGTAAGGGGCAAGTTCTGGCGCACGCTACGCAGGTGCTACGAGCAGACTTCGTCGCAAGTGCTAGTTGATGGAGCACTCACCCCCGAAGTACTGGAGGGTGTAGGCGTCCAACAGGGGTCCCCTCTCTCTCCCACACTCTTCAACGTCTTTATGGATGAGCTGTGTGATCGGCTGGCGAGTGCCCTCAAGATCACGGATGTGAAGCGGCTGAACGACATCAAGGCACTTCTATACGCGGACGACGTGGCCCTCATCGCTCACAGTCGCACCGAGCTCCAGAAGATGGTCAATGTTGTGGCCAAGTTCGCGGAAGATTACAGGCTGGAAGTCAACTTGAAGCCCGGCAAGACGGAAATCATGCCCATTTACACGTCGAGCAAGGCGAAACGACCAAGTATCAGGGAGCGAGGTGAGCCCGTGGTGTGGTTTCGCGGCCAGAAGCTTTGTGTCACCAGTCAGTACAAGTACCTGGGAGTGGTTATCACCGACGACCTGAAGTGGAAGGAGCAGGCCCTGCGGGCTACGCGTGTCACTGAAGTCGCCACCGCAGGTTGGTACTCTTTGTGGTGTGCAGGTGAGATACAAGCTAGGTATCGTCTCATGTGCTGGAATCAACTTGTGGGGGCCAAGCTGAAGTACGCCTTCGATGTCTGGCGTGCCCCCGTATCGCAGCTCACCAAGCTGGAGGCAGCAATGCTGCGCCCCATGAGGATGATTCTCGGCATCAGCCCTAAGACAAGCAAGTGGATTACACTCTTTCTGGCGCGCTCTTTGAGTGCGGAGCGTTTGCGGCGGGCGGCGCAACTGAAGTTCTATGGACGGCTGCGTGTTCTACCGGAGAAGCGATTTCCTGTCATCGCATCTCAAGTCAAATCCGACTGGACTGCGGAGGCCGAAGGCGCTATCAGGGACTCAATGGATCTACAACAAGGGCTTCAGGAGCTCCTAAATAGCTCAGAGAAGGACCTCGAGGGTTGGTGTTCGACTGTGGACAAGTGGGCCCTTCAGCAGGACGTCAAGATGGTGCAGCAACTGATGTGGGACAAGCGAGAGGCAGGCAGCGATCTTACTGATGGCCTGCGAGTCATCCTAAGACAAGTCTTTGGAACTAAGGAGTTCCCAAGATGGGTAGCCCTTGATGATGCGCATTATAATCTGCTTCGGAGAAGGTTGCTCAGCTGCAACAACCGCCTTCGGTTGTACCGCAGCAAGTTGGTCAGTGGCATGTCCCCTCGCTGCTTCTGTTGTCATGATGATGTCAATGAGTCCCTTGCGCACTTCTTATGGGATTGCCCCATGCATGAGGGGAGACGTAAGCAGCTGTTGCTGAGTATGCAGAGGCTCGGTGGCATGGCTGTGGGGGCTGCTGAGGGGGATGGAGGGAGTGAGGAGGGTGGTGAGGTCGTAGGCGGTGAGGTTGTGGTGGAGGATGTGTTGCTTGGGCGGGAGCGGGAGGGCTCTGTGCGGCAGGGTTGGGATGATATGTCGCCTGTGGATCAATCACGATTGTTTTGTAAGTTTTTTCAGGGGAAGTCGCGCTTCCGCAGTAACTTTAGGCTTGCTGCGTTGTTAGGGGTTACAGCGTTGCGTCCCCCTCCAAAGTTGGATGTGTTGTTTGGATCATATGTGTCTGAGTGTTGGTCTGCTAGGGAGGGTAAAAGGGAGGAGCTTGGGGTGGAGGATGGGGGCGAGGAGGTGATTGACCTCACTGAGGTTCCATCAGCTTCTGTCCCACCCTCTCCCCCAAGTGACGTTGATGTTGCGCGGCGCGGCCGTCCGCGCAGAGTGGACGTCCTGGCTAGAGAGAGGGGTTCGGGAGCGCAGCGTAGTGTCTCGGAGTTCTTCTCTTCAGCTAACACCCTCGCATCTAGCTCTTCATGCACTTCACAGCCCCCATCTGCCCCTGCTGTTGCTGTTGCTGCTATGTCTGTTTGGTGTTCTGACAATGCGTTGGGATCGGCTGACCCCGGTGACCCAATGGAGGCACATGTCCAGGATCTGGATCTGATGCTATAGTCTGAGGAAGCCTATTATTATTATTATTATTATTATGGACACCGTGATAGCCCAGTGGTCAAGTTCTACCATCTGGGCCCTGTCGCCAGTTCGATTCCCGTCGGTGCCACCAGTATTTTCATTGAACATACCGATCCGTCTGGACCAGTATTTTCATTGAACATACCGGCCCGTCTGGAAGTGTTGGAACT
>WBZZ01001931.1:35000-52500 GCA_019918135.1 Paulinella micropora
AATCGAACTGGCGACAGGGCCCAGATGGTAGAACTTGACCACTGGGCTATCACGGTGTACACAATGATAATAATAATAATAATAATAATAATAATAATAATAATAATAATAATAATAATAGTGCTTCTCAGTCAATGGCGGATGCATTTCTGCACATGCGCCTCCATCAATAATAATAATAATAATAATAATAATAATAAAAATAATAATAATGATAATGATAATGATAATAGACTTATCAGTCAATTGGCCTTTGATCCTGTCGGACATGTGCCTCCATTGGTAGCACGGGGCCGTTCGGTGACGCGGCTCCGCTCCAAAGACTCGAATGATAATGATAATAATGATAATGATAATGATAATGATAATGATAGTAACAATAATAATAATAATAATAATTATAATAATAATAATAATAATAATAATAATAGTGTATCGTGTATCTCCTGCCAATTGCTGAGCCAAAAGGCCATGTGCATCCAGTCCTCCATTCCATAAGGAAAGTCTCCACACCAATCGGTGGAATAAAGGAAGTGACGGCATAGAACATTACTCTAGGAGCTTTATACCAATCAGCCCATGGAAAGGACCGATGGCCTATGTACTCCCTAATAATAATAATAATAATAATAATAATAATAATATAATAATAATAGTAATAATGATAATAATGATAATGATAATAATAATAATAATAACAATAATAATAATAATAGTGCTTCTCTGTCAATGGCTGATGCATTTCTGCACATGCGCCTCCATCGTCTCACCCGTGAGGGGAGTACGAAGAATTGACGATAAGCTCTAATGACACCCCCGCAAGGGCAGTTCCAACACTTCCAGACGGGCCGGTATGTTCAATGAAAATACTGGTCCAGAAATAGACCGGTATGTTCAATGAAAATACTGGTGGCACCGAAGGGAATCGAACTGGCGACAGGGCAATAATAATAATAATAATAATAATAATAATAATAATAATAATAATAATAGTAACAGTAATAGTAATAATAGTAATAATAATAATAATAATAATAATACTTGGAGTGTTGACTGTGACATATTTGAGGGAAATCCCGATGAAAAAACCTAGTCACACTTGCTAAACAGAGTTCCAGCCCAATGGCCTCAAGGCGTTAAACTGTGACGCCAACTCATAACCCTTTGGTGGTAGATGCTGGGGAGGAGGGTCGTTGCGCGCGTAAAAGATCTTAAACTCCGCATATGCTGGTTGATAGCCCAGGACCCAGCAGACACCAGATTGTTATGGGTGGGGTTTCGAGGCAGCTCTAGCAACCGCGCTTGGTGTATGCACTTGCACATTCGGTGACGTCTTGCAAGAGGTTGCTGGGACTGCGGAATAACCTCGGCTTAGTGCAGTCTTGCCCTCAGGAGCTCCATCGGTGGCCCCGATCATCAGGCGAGAGACTGACACGGGGGGGTGGAGGACCTCGAACAAGGGTATTGGAGGCTTATGTCCGTTGAGGATATGCCATTAGCTGCATCAGTACGCCTCAGATATAGTATTATTATTATTATTATTATCATTAGGGAGTACATAGGCCATCGGTCCCTTTCCATGGGCTGATTGGTATAAAGCTCCTAGAGTAATGTTCTATGCCGTCACTTCCTTTATTCCACCGATTGGTCTGGAGACTTTCCTTATGGAATGGAGGACTGGATGCACATGGCCTTTTGGCTCAGCAATTGGCAGACGATACATACATATTATTATTATTATTATTATTATTATTATTATTCTGGAGGGGTGCACAAGATGGCACTCCATGGGAAGAGGAGGTGGTTGGGCCTCTCCCCACGAAGGTGACCGCTTGGGGAGGGCGGTCACCGGGATATGCGCAACTCTCAACTGGGCATTTACTCGGTAGGGGTTCGGCCAGGCAGGTTGTGGGGTTGTCTGTTGGATTGTTGGTTGGCTCGTTTTTCTTGGCTGTTGGTTTGGGTCTGGTTTCCTGGTTAGCCCATTTTCGCCGAATTTCCTGCCGAGTAAATGCCTGGGGGCTTCCAGTTCCGGTTTGGTGATCTTGTTGAGGTGAGCATTCGGAGGAAACAGTACCGAGATGGGTTGAAGATAGGATTCACATTGAGCCGAGATGGGGCTGAGTTGACCTGTTCCAACTCGGCTCCATTTCGGCTTCATGTTAATCCTATCTTCATCCTATTTGGGTTTTGTCTCCTCCCTATCTTCGCTTCTTCGGGGTTGCCTAACTGGAACACATGATGAGCGCACGTTGGAGAGGGGCTTCAGTCGGTCCCAATGCCTTGCCAGTGCCTTGCTGCGTTGCCGTGCCTTGCCCCATGCATTCACACCCTCCACCGTTGCATTTCTAACTGAGCAGCTTCGGCTGGGATTACTATACTTGTCTGTAAGACCCTATAGGTACCGCTAGGTTCGCGCCTTCTATACCCACGTGGGGGAAGGAGTTTCAGCGGCACGCCGTCCGATCTGGCTCCACTCGGGGACACCCGTACCTCATGATGTGTATTGTTAGGAGCAGCTGAAAGTCCATAAGGCATGAGAGTAGAGGCGTTGGCGATGCGATGGAGAGTGTGTGTAGTGCGTGAGGCAGGTTCTGGCGACGCTGGGGGTGCTGGCGGGCGCCGAAGGGCACGAAGCGACGCGGCAGCGTCCAGTGACACCGGCGGAAATGCGTGTAGTGTGTGTTGCAGATACCGCCGATGCTATTTGCATGGACGGGCGCTTTCCTCGGCGTAAAGAGGCGCGGTGGTGATGGCCAGCGACATTGGCCGTCTACTACTCTCAATGGATTACAAATACGCGAAGCACGGAGCTACCACTGTGGCCCTTATGGGACAAGGTAGAATCGCCGAAGACCTGGACAATCCCCGTGGGAATGCCTCTTCGACGGGCTCTGGCCCGATGTCCCAGGATGGGAGGATGAGGGCTCGCGTATATGACGGAATTCCTGAACCACGTGGAGAGGCTATCTTAGCTGCGCCTCATCCTTCCTCCCCAAACCTGGCACACGGGTCGGCGCTTCAACATAAGGCGAGCGGCGCTATATGGCAGATGGCACCGCCGCCTCGACGGTACCGGCGGGTAGATCGGTACGACAAGGACGGGCGTAATCTGATTGTCTGGGGGCTCTCAGAACGCGCCAATCTACAGGAGATCGCCTCCAAAATGAGCGGTCTTGGTCTGGTGGTCCCGGTAATGGAGTGGCAAGGCCAGCGAATGTCTCGTCACCTGGAGCTGGTCTACGAGGACGATGACAGCAGGCAGACGGCGTTGCAGCAACTCAAACATCTCAAATTCTTCGGCAGAGGGGTCAATGTGGCCCTTGGGCGCAGGTTCAGGGACAGGGAACGTGTCCGAAGGCTTATTCGCATCCATCTGCGTGGGGAAGCGGCGGTCCGGAAGGAGGAAGCTGCGACGGGATATCGCGTCTTGCCTCTGCATGAAGAATGTGTCGATGATGTGCAGGTGGTGTCTTCGGAATTGGCTGCCGATGCACCTAAGTGCGTGTCTGAGTGTGCTGATATGCATGTGGTGCCCCTGCATTCGGCGGCCAGTGCAGTGGGGGACCAACCTGCGCAAGCACCTGCAGAGGGGGGCAGCACGAGGGCGGAAGCCAAGCGCGGCCGTCGGGTCCGGAAACGAGCCAAGAAGCACCGCTCCAAGCAGTTCGATACCGGCTTCAAGCTACTCGTCGCGAGTCACAACTGGCAGGGTAAAACGGGATACGACAACGTAGGCACGGCGGAATGGGCATCATTCTACAAGCACGAGGGCTGGCTAGTCATCGGGGCTCAGGAGCACCGCATGGGCAAGAAGCAACTTTCCAAATGCAGCCTGGATGGATTCCGGATTTTTGGAAAACCTGCGGAGGTCAGCGAGAAAAATCGCTGCAAGGGTGGGGTTCTATTCGCGGTGGCTAACTTCCTTGGTCCGTATTGCAACCTGGTGTCAGCCCCCGTCGACCACCGGCAGCAAGTGTAGCTGCGTATCGCCTCGGGTGTTACCGGCGCTCACGATATCTATGTGTGCAACGGCTACTTTCCCCAGGAAACGCAGGAAGAAGAGTCGTCAGAGGCGTATGCGGCCTGGCAGGCAGCTATAGCTTTTTTTGGAGCCAAAGGTCTTGTGGTCACGGTGGCGGATGCCAACGCGAAGCTCGGGCCGGCATGCAGCCGAAAAGAGGAGGGCATCGTCGGTCAGCACGGGGAGGTCGATGATAAGGGAGCACCGGTACGTTCGGAGAACGGCAAGAGACTCGCGGCTGTCCTCGTCGCTACGAGCCTGCGAAATCTGAGCGGCTTCTCGTGCCCAGTGGAAGGGTCCTACTGGTGGTCCCGGCGTGAGCAGCGCGGCATGGGCACAGGCAAGCACCTCCTCGATTACATCTGCGCGTCGCCTGGCTTGGCATCTGGAGCAAAGTTCGGAGTATGCGAAGATGATCTTGATACGGACCACAAGGCAGTATGGGCCGAACTGACGTGGAGCGGCCAGCGCCGACCAAAGCGGGCTGCGAAACCTTACAGGTCCTTTCGTGTTGATAAGCTTATTGGTGCTGGTGTCTCGGGTAATGATCACGCTGCGAAGCAAGCGCTGGATTATCTACGCGACAAGTTCGATGACGTATTCCAGCATTGCCTACAGAAGCTTGGAGTGCATCAGCTGCCTGAGCTTGACCTATCGGGTGGTGCCGACAGCCAACGGGTGGTAGATGACGTCACCGAGCGAGTGGCGCAGTCCTTCCGAATGGCGGCGCACCGGGTCCTTGGCTCCAGATGTATACGACCCCGTTTCACCAACAATTGGTTCGACGGGGAGCTAAAGGAGCTCATTCAACAGCGCCGGGAGGCCTACGCAGCATACAGGAGGGATGAATCGAATGCGGAAGCCCGTCTGCATTGGCTACGGCTCCGCAAGCAAATTCGGAAGGCAACTCGGGCCAAGAAGTCCGCCTCCTTCAAGCAAGTGCAGGAAGAAGCGGTCAAATGTCAACGCGAGCAATCCTCAAAGCGCTTTTGGCTACTCGCGAAGCGGCTTGGCGGGGCACGCAGAACGAAGGTCTCCGCGCCGGTGCAAAGGGAGGATGGCTCACTGGCGTGTACGCTGCCGGAAAAGGTCGCTCGGTGGGAGGAATTTCGGAAAAATTCGGTGAAGCCACGGGAAAATCCGGCAAGTGCGGCTGTTGTGGTGGAGTGCTGTGCAGAAGCAGGCTCGCTGGAGTGGGAGGAAGCCGAAGCTAAGCGGCAGTTCCACTGGAACGATCGCTTCAGAGATGAGGTGGCCCGGGCTATGAAGGAGCACGAAGTAGGTGAAGACACTTGCGAAGAGCTGGACAAGCCGTTCACGCAAGAGGAGGTCCTTGCAAGGCAACGTGCCCTGAATAACCACAAAGCTTGTGGCGAGGACAAAGTGAAGAACGAGATGCTCAAGTATGGCGGCGCCTACATCAATGGCTACTTAACGCAGTACTTCAACTGGATTCGAGAAGCCGAGAGGACTCCAAAAGCTTGGGGCAAGGGAATCATCGTCAATATCCCCAAGGGTGGGGATCCTACGGATCCTGACAACTGGAGGGATATCTCGATTATTAGTTGCCTTGGTAAGCTGTATCTGTCCTTATTAGCTACTCGTCTAACGCTCTTCGTGGATGGCCCGGATAAGCTACGTCCAGAGCAGGGAGGCTTCCGCCCGGGGCGTCGCACTACGGATCAGGTCTTTACCCTTTGGCAGAGGTTGAAGGGGCGTCAGCAGCAGAAGCGGGAGTCGTATGTTCTGTTCTTCGATCTACGCAAGGCTTTCCCGTCTGTTTGGAGAGATGGTCTATTTGAGAGGCTCTGGAAGCTGGGTGTAAGGGGCAAGTTCTGGCGCACGCTACGCAGGTGCTACGAGCAGACTTCGTCGCAAGTGCTAGTTGATGGAGCACTCACCCCCGAAGTACTGGAGGGTGTAGGCGTCCAACAGGGGTCCCCTCTCTCTCCCACACTCTTCAACGTCTTTATGGATGAGCTGTGTGATCGGCTGGCGAGTGCCCTCAAGATCACGGATGTGAAGCGGCTGAACGACATCAAGGCACTTCTATACGCGGACGACGTGGCCCTCATCGCTCACAGTCGCACCGAGCTCCAGAAGATGGTCAATGTTGTGGCCAAGTTCGCGGAAGATTACCGGCTGGAAGTCAACCTGAAGCCCGGCAAGACGGAAATCATGCCCATTTACACGTCGAGCAAGGCGAAACGACCAAGTATCAGGGAGCGAGGTGAGCCCGTGGTGTGGTTTCGCGGCCAGAAGCTTTGTGTCACCAGTCAGTACAAGTACCTGGGAGTGGTTATCACCGACGACCTGAAGTGGAAGGAGCAGGCCCTGCGGGCTACGCGTGTCACTGAAGTCGCCACCGCAGGTTGGTACTCTTTGTGGTGTGCATGTGAGATACAAGCTAGGTATCGTCTCATGTGCTGGAATCAACTTGTGGGGGCCAAGCTGAAGTACGCCTTCGATGTCTGGCGTGCCCCCGTATCGCAGCTCACCAAGCTGGAGGCAGCAATGCTGCGCCCCATGAGGATGATTCTCGGCATCAGCCCTAAGACAAGCAAGTGGATTACACTCTTTCTGGCGCGCTCTTTGAGTGCGGAGCGTTTGCGGCGGGCGGCGCAACTGAAGTTCTATGGACGGCTGCGTGTTCTACCGGAGAAGCGATTTCCTGTCATCGCATCTCAAGTCAAATCCGACTGGACTGCGGAGGCCGAAGGCGCTATCAGGGACTCAATGGATCTACAACAAGGGCTTCAGGAGCTCCTAAATAGCTCAGAGAAGGACCTCGAGGGTTGGAGTTCGACTGTGGGCCCTTCAGCAGGACGTCAAGATGGTGCAGCAACTGATGTGGGACAAGCGAGAGGCAGGCAGCGATCTTACTGATGGCCTGCGAGTCATCCTAAGACAAGTCTTTGGAACTAAGGAGTTCCCAAGATGGGTAGCCCTTGATGATGCGCATTATAATCTGCTTCGGAGAAGGTTGCTCAGCTGCAACAACCGCCTTCGGTTGTACCGCAGCAAGTTGGTCAGTGGCATGTCCCCTCGCTGCTTCTGTTGTCATGATGATGTCAATGAGTCCCTTGCGCACTTCTTATGGGATTGCCCCATGCATGAGGGGAGACGTAAGCAGCTGTTGCTGAGTATGCGGAGGCTCGGTGGCATGGCTGTGGGGGGTGCTGAGGGGGATGGAGGGAGTGAGGAGGGTGGTGAGGTCGTAGGTGGTGAGGTTGTGGTGGAGGATGTGTTGCTTGGGCGGGAGCGGGAGGGCTCTGTGCGGCAGGGTTGGGATGATATGTCGCCTGTGGATCAATCACGATTGTTTTGTAAGTTTTTTCAGGGGAAGTCGCGCTTCCGCAGTAACTTTAGGCTTGCTGCGTTGTTAGGGGTTACAGCGTTGCGTCCCCCTCCAAAGTTGGATGTGTTGTTTGGATCATATGTGTCTGAGTGTTGGTCTGCTAGGGAGGGTAAAAGGGAGGAGCTTGGGGTGGAGGATGGGGGCGAGGAGGTGATTGACCTCACTGAGGTTCCATCAGCTTCTGTCCCACCCTCTGCCCCAAGTGACGTTGATGTTGCGCGGCGCGGCCGTCCGCGCAGTGTGGACGTCCTGGCTAGAGAGAGGGGTTCGGGAGCGCAGCGTAGTGTCTCCGAGTTCTTCTCTTCAGCTAACACCCTCGCATCTAGCTCTTCATGCACTTCACAGCCCCCATCTGCCCCTGCTGTTGCTGTTGCTGCTATGTCTGTTTGGTGTTCTGACAATGCGTTGGGATCGGCTGACCCCGGTGACCCAATGGAGGCACATGTCCAGGATCTGGATCTGATGCTATAGTCTGAGGAAGCCTATTATTATTATTATTATTATTATTATTATTATTATTATTATTATTATTATTATTATTATTAGGCGCATGTGCAGATTTGCATCAGCCATTGACAGAGAAGCACTATTATTATTATTATTATTATTATTATTATTATTATTATTATTATTATTATTATTATTGGACACCGTGATAGCCCAGTGGTCAAGTTCTACCATCTGGGCCCTGTCGCCAGTTCGATTCCCGTCGGTGCCACCAGTATTTTCATTGAACATACCGGTCTATTTCTGGACCAGTATTTTCATTGAACATACCGGCCCGTCTGGAAGTGTTGGAACTGCCCTTGCGGGGGTGTCATTAGAGCTTATCGTCAATTCTTCGTACTCCCCTCACGGGTGAGACGATGGAGGCGCATGTGCAGAAATGCATCAGCCATTGACAGAGAAGCACTATTATTATTATTATTATTATTATTATTATTATTATTAGTGGCACCGGCGATAGCCCAGTGGCTAAGGTCTACCGTCTGGGACCTGTCGCCAGTTCGATTCCCGTCGGGCCAGTATTTTCAAAGGATATTTTCTTTGAAAGTATTGGTCTGTCTGGAAGGCTTGGAGCTGCCTTGCGGGGGTGTGAGTAGAGCCTATCGTCAAATCTTCGTACTCCCCTCGCGGGTGAGACGATGGAGGCACATGTGCAGAAATGCATTTGTCATTGACTGAGAAGCACTATTATTATTATTATTATTATTGTTATTATTATTATTATTCCCGATGAAAAAACCTAGTCACACTTGCAAAACAGAGTTCCAGCCCAATGGCCTCAAGGCGTTAAACTGTGACGCCAACTCATAACCCTTTGGTGGTAGATGCTGGGGAGGAGGGTCGTTGCGCGCGTAAAAGATCTTAAACTCCGCATATGCTGGTTGATAGCCCAGGACCCAGCAGACACCAGATTGTTATGGGTGGGGTTTCGAGGCAGCTCTAGCAACCGCGCTTGGTGTATGCACTTGCACATTCGGTGACGTCTTGCAAGAGGTTGCTGGGACTGCGGAATAACCTCGGCTTAGTGCAGTCTTGCCCTCAGGAGCTCCATCGGTGGCCCCGATCATCAGGCGAGAGACTGACACGGGGGGGTGGAGGACCTCGAACAAGGGTATTGGAGGCTTATGTCCGTTGAGGATATGCCATTAGCTGCATCAGTACGCCTCAGATATAGTATTATTATTATTATTATTATTATTATTATTATTATTATTATTATTTTGCACATTGCACCGCCAGTCGAGTCTTTGGAGCGGAGCCGCGTCACCGAACGGCCCCGTGCTACCAATGGAGGCACATGTCCGACAGGATCAAAGGCCAATTGACTGATAAGTCTATTATTATTATTATTATTATTATTATTATTATTATTATTATTATTATTATTATTATTATTATTATTATTATTATTATTATTATTATTATTATTATGGACACCGTGATAGCCCAGTGGTCAAGTTCTACCATCTGGGCCCTGTCGCCAGTTCGATTCCCGTCGGTGCCACCAGTATTTTCATTGAACATACCGATCCGTCTGGACCAGTATTTTCATTGAACATACCGGCCCGTCTGGAAGTGTTGGAACTGCCCTTGCGGGGGTGTCATTAGAGCTTATCGTCAATTCTTCGTACTCCCCTCACGGGTGAGACGATGGAGGCGCATGTGCAGAAATGCATCAGCCATTGACAGAGAAGCACTATTATTATTATTATTATTATTATTATTATTATTATTATTATTATTATTATCAGGGAGTACATAGGCCATCGGTCCTTTCCATGGGCTGATTGGTATAAAGCTCCTAGAGTAATGTTCTATGCCGTCACTTCCTTTATTCCACCGATTGGTGTGGAGACTTTCCTTATGGAATGGAGGACTGGATGCACATGGCCTTTTGGCTCAGCAATTGGCAGGAGATACACTATTATTATTATTATCATTATTATTATTATTATTATTATTATTATTATTATTATTATTATTATTATTATTATTATTATTATGGACACCGTGATAGCCCAGTGGTCAAGTTCTACCATCTGGGCCCTGTCGCCAGTTCGATTCCCGTCGGTGCCACCAGTATTTTCATTGAACATACCGATCCGTCTGGACCAGTATTTTCATTGAACATACCGGCCCGTCTGGAAGTGTTGGAACTGCCCTTGCGGGGGTGTCATTAGAGCTTATCGTCAATTCTTCGTACTCCCCTCACGGGTGAGACGATGGAGGCGCATGTGCAGAAATGCATCAGCCATTGACAGAGAAGCACTATTATTATTATTATTATTATTATTGTTAATAACTAGGGGCTGCGCCAACACCTGAAAGGATGGTTTGCGGTGCGCGAACGCACGCCCCACCCCCCCCCCCCCCCCTCCACAGTCGACACGGTACGTTCAATTGCCGGAGGTAATCTACATAAACCCTTCCGGCACAACTCTTAGAGCCTTGGAGCATTCTCAACCATTCATTTTGATTCCGGCTAATTCGCGTGGGGTACGTACCATTGCCGGGCTGGGGTTCCCGGGGGGAGGGCCCCCCGACCCCCTCTTCCCGTCGACAGGGTACGTTCAATTGCCGGAGGTACCAGCAGAGCGCAAGTGTAAGCTCTTTTCATCTCTTGATGAGTTTCAGACAGAACTATGCTGAACATTTTATTGATAGCGCTTGCGCAGAGTGCGTTCACAAATTATCATACGTCGTTCACTTCGGCCAAGGGATACAACTTGTGTAAAAAGACGTTTTTCTGCATGCCTAGAATGTCGCACTATTCAAGGTCAGAAAAGTGGCACAAAAACCTAAAAGTTCTGGTTTTTGTGCCACCCGGCACCAAAAATTTTTGGATCTCCGAAGAGTGCTCAATGAGAGGTGTCGGGTACACCAAACATCAGCCTCAAACTCCCTCTGGTGTACGCGAACGGCGCCTGGTGGCAAAAAACCTCAATTTTCTGGTTTGCGTGCCACCCGTGACCAAAACGGGTACGTACAATTGCAGAGTTGCGGTTTCCGGGGGTAGTGCCCCCCGGACCCCCCCTTCCCCGTCGACAGGGTACGATCAATTGCCGGAGGCACCGGCAAGTACTCCCAAAGAACAAGAAATTTTGGCAGTCAGGACACTCCCCTGAGAAAATATTTGCGTGAATTTAAAAAAAAAACAATATCAGCATCAACACCGAGTCTGGGGCCAGCCACCTTGTCAATATGAGCCCCCAAATCCTCCTGTTTCACACAAACCATGATTTATTCCGACGAGGGTGCAGAAAATACGCCAAAAAACAAGGAATTTCGGCATTCAGGACACTCCCTTCCTGCAAATATTTGCGTGAATTCCAAAGAAATTATATCAGCATCAACATCGAGTCTGGGGCTAGCCACCCTGCAAATATGAGCTCCCAACTCCTCCTGGCTCACACAAACCATGAGTTATTCCGACAAGGGTGCGAAAATAAGGAATTTTGGCATTCAGGACACTCTCCTAACGCAAATATTTGCGTGAATTCCGAAAAAATCATATCAGCATCAACATCGAGTCTGGGGCTAGGCACCCTACAAATATGAGCTCCCAACTCCTCCTGGTTCCCACAAACCATGATTTATTCCGACAGGGGTGCGGAAAAGGGGGGTGAGGGGGTGGAGGGGGCGCGGGGGGGGGGGGGGGGGGGTACACAATTTTCATTTTTCCCCTCCCCCCAAACACCCCACCCCCTACTCCCAACACCTTTCAGGGATGATGATAATAATAATAATAATAATAATAATAATAATAATAATAATAATAATAATAATAATAATAATAATAGTGCTTCTCTGTCAATGGCTGATGCATTTCTGCACATGCGCCTCCATCGTCTCACCCGTAAGGGGAGTACGAAGAATTGACGATAGGCTCTAATGACACCCCGCACGGGCAGTTCCAACACTTCCAGACGGACCGGTATGTTCAATGAAAATACTGGTGGCACCGACGGGAATCGAACTGGCGACAGGGCCCAGATGGTAGAATTGACCACTGGGCTATCACGGTGTCCATAATAATAATAATGATAATAATAATAATAATAATAATAGTGCTTCTCTGTCAATGGCTGATGCATTTCTGTCTGCACATGCGCCTCCATCGTCTCACCCGTGAGGGGAGTACGAAGATTTGACGATAAGCTCTAATGACACCCCCGCAAGGGCAGTTCCAACACTTCCAGACGGGCCGGTATGTTCAATGAAAATACTGGTCCAGAAATAGACCGATATGTTCAATGAAAATACTGGTGGCACCGACGGGAATCGAACTGGCGACAGGCCCAGATGGTAGAACTTGACCACTGGGCTATCACGGTGTCCATAATAATAATAATAATAATAATAATAATAATAATAATAATAATAATAATAATAATAATAATAATAATAACTAGGGGCTGCGCCAACACCTGAAAGGATGGTTGACCGGTGCGCTTCGCGCACCAAACCCCGCCAGCCCCACTAGGGCCCCCCGGACCCCCCCCCCCCCCCTCCCGCCCCCTTTCCCTTCGACAGTGTACGTTGAATTGCCGGAGGTGCCGCAAAGGGCGCCTGGTGGCAAAAACCTCAATTTTCAGGTGTGGGTGCCACCCGCGACCAGCACGGGTACGTACAATCGCAGGGCTCCCCCGGACCCCCCCTTTCCCTTCGACAGGGTACGCCGGAGGTGCCGCAAAGTGCGCCTGGTGGCAAAAAACCTCAGTTTTCAGGTGCGGGTGCCACCCGCGACCAGAACGGGTACGTAAAATCACAGGGCTTGGGTTCCCGGGGGGAGAGCCCCCCGGACCCCCCTGCCCCGTCGACAGGGTACGTTGAATTGCCGGAGGTGCCGCAAAGGGCGCCTGGTGGCAAAAAACCTCACTTTTCAGGTGTGGGTGCCACCTGTGACCAGAACGGGTACGTACAATCGCAGGGCTCCCCCGGACCCCCCCTTCCCTTCGACAGGGTACGTTCAATTGCCGGAGGTGCCGCAAACGGCGCCTGGTGGCAAAAAACCTCAATTTTCAGGTGTGGGGCCACCCGCGACCAGAACGGGTACGTAAAATCACAGGGCTTGGGCTCCCGGGGGGGGGCCCCCCGGACCCCCTGCCCCGTCGACAGCGTACGTTCAATCGCCGGCGCCGGCAAGTACTGCCAAAAAAAGGAATTTTGGCATTCAGGACACTCCACTAACGCAAATATTTGCGTGAATTCCAAAAAATTAGATCAGCATCAAGATCGAGTCTGGAGCTAGCCACCCTGCCAATATGAGCTCCAACTCTTTCTGGTTCACACAAACCATGATTTATTCCGACGAGGGTGCAGAAAATATGCTAAAAAAACAAGGAATTTTCGCATTCAGGACACTCCCCTAACGCAAATATTTGCGTGAATTCCAAAGAAATCATATCAGCATCAAGATCGAGTCTCGGGCTAGCCACCCTGTCAATATGAGCTCCCAACTCCTCCTGGTTTACACAAACCATGATTTATTCCGATTGGGGTGCGAAAAAAAGGAATTTGGCATTCAGGACACTGCCCTAACGCAAATATTTGCGTGAATTCCAAAAAAAAAATCATATCAGCATCAAGATCGAGTCTGGGGCTAACCGCCCTGCAAATATGAGCTCCGAACTCCTCCTGGTTCCGACAAAGCATGATTTATTCCGACAGGGGTGCCGATTTGGGGGGGGGGGTGGGGGGGGTACACAATTTTCATTTTCCCCCTCCCCCCAAACCCCCCACACCCTTGACCAACACCTTTCAGGGATAATAATAATAATAATAATAATAATAATAATAATAATAATAATAGTGCTTCTCTGTCAATGGCTGATGCATTTCTGCACATGCGCCTCCATCGTCTCACCCGTGAGGGGAGTACGAAGAATTGACGATAAGCTCTAATGACACCCCCGCAAGGGCAGTTCCAACACTTCCAGACGGGCCGGTATGTTCAATGAAAATACTGGTCCAGACGGATCGGTATGTTCAATGAAAATACTGGTGGCACCGACGGGAATCGAACTGGCGACAGGGCCCACATGGTAGAACTTGACCACTGGGCTATCACGGTGTCAATAATAATAATAATAATAATAATAATAATAATAATAATAATAATAATAATAATAATAATAATAATAAAAATAATAATAATAGTGCTTCTCTGTCAATGGCTGATGCATTTCTGCACATGCGCCTCCATCGTCTCACCCGTGAGGGGAGTACGAAGAATTGACGATAAGCTCTAATGACACCCCCGCAAGGGCAGTTCCAACACTTCCAGACGGACCGGTATGTTCAATGAAAATACTGGTGGCACCGACGGGAATCGAACTGGCGACAGGGCCCAGATGGTAGAACTTGACCACTGGGCTATCACGGTGTCCATAAAAATAATAATAATAATAATAATAATAATAATAATAATAATAATAATAATATATATTGATCTGTCATGGCTGAGCCCGAGGGCCATGCGCCTCTATCCCTCGACCCAACAGGGACTACAGTGAGTATGTTGGGGAGGGAAGAGTGACTCTAACCATCCTGCATAGAAGGTCCCAAAAGGAAGTCCCTACTACCCGCACAGTGTCGGGTACCTTGCAGGAAATCAACTACAAATGATTGATCTTCCCCGCGTGAGAGCTCCACGAGACTGGGTAGGTCCCGCATGGAGGTACTCACAGGGGTAGCAGACATTTCATGCGGTCTGCCAGCGCATGAGGACGTTTTGTGGTAAGTATCTGGGACGCCTCGAAACCCGTCACCACCCCTAGATCGCGGAATGTAAATACCCCTTTGATCCCACGTGGTGTATGTCTTATAAAAAACAACACAACGACATGGCCTCGGAACCAACGCAACATAGCCTCGGAACCCACATCGACATAGCCTCGGAACCCACACAACAACAGAGCCTCGGAACCAACACAACAACATAGCCTCGGAACCAACACAACAACATAGCCTCGGAGCCAACACAACGACATAGCCTCGAAACCAGTGGGAAGAGGCCCAACCACCTCCTCTTCCCGTGGGGTGCCATACTGTGCACCCCTCCATAATAATAATAATAATAATAATAATAATAATAATAATAGTGCTTCTCTGTCAATGGCTGATGCATTTCTGCACATGCGCCTCCATCGTCTCACCCGTGAGGGGAGTACGAAGAATTGACGATAAGCTCTAATGACACCCCCGCAAGGGCAGTTCCAACACTTCCAGACGGGCCGGTATGTTCAATGAAAATACTGGTCCAGAAATAGACCGGTATGTTCAATGAAAATACTGGTGGCACCGACGGGAATCGAACTGGCGACAGGGCCCAGATGGTAGAACTTGACCACTGGGCTATCACGGTGTCCATAATAATAATAATAATAATAATAATAATAATAATAATAATAATAATAATAATAATAATAATAATAATAATAATAATAATAGTATTGTATTGATCTGTCATGGCTGAGTCCAAGGACCATGCGCCTCCATCCCTCGACCCAACAGTCACACAGTGAATGTTGGGGAGGGAAGAGTGACTCTAATCATCCCTGAATAGCTACCCGCCCGGCGTGTCGGGTACCTTGCAGGGAATCAACTGCAAATCATTGATGTTCCCTATGAGAGAGTTCCACAAGACCGGGTAGGTCCCGCATGGAGGTACTCAAGGGGGGTAGCAGACATTTCATGCGGTCGAGGACGTTTTGCGGTAAGTGTCTGGGACGCCTCGAAACCTGTCACCACCCCTAGATCTCGGAATGTGTATACCCCTTTGACCCCACGTGGTGTATGTCTTATAAAAACAACACAACGACATAGCCTCGGAACCAGTGGGAAGAGGCCCAACCACTTCCTCTTCCCGTGGGGTGCCATACTGTGCGCCCCTCATAATACTAATAATACTAATAATAATAATAATAATAATAATAATAATAATAGGCTTCCTCAGACTATAGCATCAGATCCAGATCCTGGACATGTGCCTCCATAATAATAATAATAATAATAATAATAATAATAGTGCTTCTCTGTCAATGGCTGATGCATTTCTGCACATGCGCCTCCATCGTCTCACCCGTGAGGGGAGTACGAAGAATTGACGATAAGCTCTAATGACACCCCCGCAAGGGCAGTTCCAACACTTCCAGACGGGCCGGTATGTTCAATGAAAATACTGGTCCAGACGGATCGGTATGTTCAATGAAAATACTGGTGGCACCGACGGGAATCGAACTGGCGACAGGGCCCAGATGGTAGAACTTGACCACTGGGCTATCACGGTGTCCATAATAATAATAATAATAATAATAATAATAATAATAACAATAATAATAATAACAAGGGGCTGCTCCAACACCTGAAAGGAAGGTTTGCGGTGCGCTTCGCGCACCTCCCTCCCCTCTCCCCCCCCCCCCCCCCCTCGGGCTGGGGTTCCCGGGGGAGAGCCCCCCGGACCCCCCCCTTTCCCGTCCACAGGGTACTTTCAATTGCCGGAGGTACCAGCAGAACGCAAGTGTAAGCTCTGGTGGCACAAAAACCTAAAATCTCTGGTTTTTGTGCTACCCGCCACCAAAACTTTTTTATCTCCGAAGAGAGCGCAACGAGAGGTGTCGGGTACACCAAACATCAGCCTCAAACTCCCTCGCGTGTGCGCAAACGGCGCCTGGTGGCGCAAAAACCTCAATTTTCCGGTGTGTAAGCCACCTGGCGCCACAATTTTGATATTTTCGAAGAGAGCTCATCAAGAAGTGTCAGATACACGAAATAACAGCCGCTAACTCCCTCTGGTGTGCGCAAACAGCTGCTGGTGGCGCAAGACCTCAATTTTCTGGTGTACGTGCCACCCGCGACCAAAACGGGTACGTACAATCGCCGGGCTGGGGTCCCGGGGGGAGGGCCCCCCGGACCCCCCCTGCCCCGTCGACAGGGTAGGTTTAATTGCCAGAGGCACCGGCAAGAACTGCTAAAAAACAAGGACATTTGGCATTCAGGACACTCCCCTAACGCAAATATTTGCGTGAATTCCAGAAAAAACTATATCAGCATCAACATCGAGTCTGGGGCTAGCCACCCTGCCAATATGAGCTCCCAACTCCTCCTGGTTCCCACAAACCATGATTTATTCCGATGGGAGAGCAGAAAACAGGCTAAAAAAACAAGGACTTTTGCCATTCAGGACACTCCCATAACGCAAAATATTTGCGTGAATTCCAAAGAAATTATACCAGCATCAAGATCGAGTCTAGGGCTAGCCACCCTGTCAATATGAGCTCCCAACTCCTCGTGGTTCCCACAAACCATGATTTATTCCGACAGGGGTGCCGAAATGCGGGGGTGGGTTGGGGGTACACAATTTTCATTTTCCCCCTCCCCCCAAACCTCCCACCCCCTCCAACACCTTTCAGGGATAATAATAATAATAATAATAATAATAATAATAATAATAATAGTAATAGTGCTTCTCTGTCAATGGCTGATGCATTTCTGCACATGCGCCTCCATCGTCTCACCCGTGAGGGGAGTACGAAGAATTGACGATAAGCTCTAATGACACCCCCGCAAGGGCAGTTCCAACACTTCCAGACGGACCGGTATGTTCAATG
>WBZZ01001931.1:60000-104877 GCA_019918135.1 Paulinella micropora
TTTTACGGTCTGAACCCGAGTCCCACACTGTTCGCCGATCTTGAGATCTTGAAGTGAATGATGAGGAAGTTCGACTCTTTCTCATCCTTTCTCTCTATCTCCTTTTTTTCCTTTTTTTCTTCTTCTTCTCTCTCTCTCTCTCCATTTGACCGTAAGCAAGGTTCTCCTTCCTTTTCCCTCCTTTCATATATCTATATCTATATATATGTATATATATTTACTTATTTATATATTTATATACATACATATATATATGTATATATTTTAACCAAATTAATGTAATACTATCTGAAGGACACAGTTAACATTTCATTCTAATTTGGATCCCCTTCTCTTTCTCTCCGACCATGTAATTTTACCCTTACCAAAAATATGATATACTTTTCTTATTATTATTATTATTATTATTATTATTATTATTATTGGACACCGTGATAGCCCAGTGATCAAGTTCTACCATCTGGGCCCTGTCGCCAGTTCGATTCCCGTCGGTGCCACCAGTATTTTCATTGAACATACCGATCCGTCTGGACCAGTATTTTCATTGAACACACCGGCCCGTCTGGAAGTGTTGGAACTGCCCTTGCGGGGGTGTCATTAGAGCTTATCGTCAATTCTTCGTACTCCCCTCACGGGTGAGACGATGGAGGCGCATGTGCAGAAATGCATCAGCCATTGACAGAGAAGCACTATTATTATTATTATTATTATTATTCTGGAGGGGTGCACAAGATGGCACTCCATGGGAAGAGGAGGTGGTTGGGCCTCTCCCCACGAAGGTGACCGCTTGGGGAGGGCGGTCACCGGGATATGCGCAACTCTCAACTGGGCATTTACTCGGTAGGGGTTCGGCCAGGCAGGTTGTGGGGTTGTCTGTTGGATTGTTGGTTGGCTCGTTTTTCTTGGCTGTTGGTTTGGGTCTGGTTTCCTGGTTAGCCCATTTTCGCCGAATTTCCTGCCGAGTAAATGCCTGGGGGCTTCCAGTTCCGGTTTGGTGATCTTGTTGAGGTGAGCATTCGGAGGAAACAGTACCGAGATGGGTTGAAGATAGGATTCACATTGAGCCGAGATGGGGCTGAGTTGACCTGTTCCAACTCGGCTCCATTTCGGCTTCATGTTAATCCTATCTTCATCCTATCTGGGTTTTGTCTCCTCCCTATCTTCGCTTCTTCGGGGTTGCCTAACTGGAACACATGATGAGCGCACGTTGGAGAGGGGCTTCAGTCGGTCCCAATGCCTTGCCAGTGCCTTGCTGCGTTGCCGTGCCTTGCCCCATGCATTCACACCCTCCACCGTTGCATTTCTAACTGAGCAGCTTCGGCTGGGATTACTATACTTGTCTGTAAGACCCTATAGGTACCGCTAGGTTCGCGCCTTCTATACCCACGTGGGGGAAGGAGTTTCAGCGGCACGCCGTCCGATCTGGCTCCACTCGGGGACACCCGTACCTCATGATGTGTATTGTTAGGAGCAGCTGAAAGTCCATAAGGCATGAGAGTAGAGGCGTTGGCGATGCGATGGAGAGTGTGTGTAGTGCGTGAGGCAGGTTCTGGCGACGCTGGGGGTGCTGGCGGGCGCCGAAGGGCACGAAGCGACGCGGCAGCGTCCAGTGACAACGGCGGAAATGCGTGTAGTGTGTGTTGCAGATACCGCCGATGCTATTTGCATGGACGGGCGCTTTCCTCGGCGTAAAGAGGCGCGGCGGTGATGGCCAGCGACATTGGCCGTCTACTACTCTCAATGGATTACAAATACGCGAAGCACGGAGCTACCACTGTGGCCCTTATGGGACAAGGTAGAATCGCCGAAGACCTGGACAATCCCCGTGGGAATGCCTCTTCGACGGGCTCTGGCCCGATGTCCCAGGATGGGAGGATGAGGGCTCGCGTATATGACGGAATTCCTGAACCACGTGGAGAGGCTATCTTAGCTGCGCCTCATCCTTCCTCCCCAAACCTGGCACACGGGTCGGCGCTTCAACATAAGGCGAGCGGCGCTATATGGCAGATGGCACCGCCGCCTCGACGGTACCGGCGGGTAGATCGGTACGACAAGGACGGGCGTAATCTGATTGTCTGGGGGCTCTCAGAACGCGCCAATCTACAGGAGATCGCCTCCAAAATGAGCGGTCTTGGTCTGGTGGTCCCGGTAATGGAGTGGCAAGGCCAGCGAATGTTTCGTCACCTGGAGCTGGTCTACGAGGACGATGACAGCAGGCAGACGGCGTTGCAGCAACTCAAACATCTCAAATTCTTCGGCAGAGGGGTCAATGTGGCCCTTGGGCGCAGGTTCAGGGACAGGGAACGTGTCCGAAGGCTTATTCGCATCCATCTGCGCGGGGAAGCGGCGGTCCGGAAGGAGGAAGCTGCGACGGGATATCGCGTCTTGCCTCTGCATGAAGAATGTGTCGATGATGTGCAGGTGGTGTCTTCGGAATTGGCTGCCGATGCACCTAAGTGTGTGTCTGAGTGTGCTGATGTGCATGTGGTGCCCCTGCATTCGGCGGCCAGTGCAGTGGAGGACCAACCTGCGCAAGCACCTGCAGAGGGGGGCAGCACGAGGGCGGAAGCCAAGCGCGGCCGTCGGGTCCGGAAACGAGCCAAGAAGCACCGCTCCAAGCAGTTCGATACCGGCTTCAAGCTACTCGTCGCGAGTCACAACTGGCAGGGTAAAACGGGATACGACAACGTAGGCACGGCGGAATGGGCATCATTCTACAAGCACGAGGGCTGGCTAGTCATCGGGGCTCAGGAGCACCGCATGGGCAAGAAGCAACTTTCCAAATGCAGCCTGGATGGATTCCGGATTTTTGGAAAACCTGCGGAGGTCAGCGAGAAAAATCGCTGCAAGGGTGGGGTTCTATTCGCGGTGGCTAACTTCCTTGGTCCGTATTGCAGCCTGGTGTCAGCCCCCGTCGACCACCGGCAGCAAGTGTGGCTGCGTATCGCCTCGGGTGTTACCGGCGCTCACGATATCTATGTGGGCAACGGCTACTTTCCCCAGGAAACGCAGGAAGAAGAGTCGTCAGAGGCGTATGCGGCCTGGCAGGCAGCTATAGCTTTTTTTGGAGCCAAAGGTCTTGTGGTCACGGTGGCGGATGCCAACGCGAAGCTCGGGCCAGCATGCAGCCGAAAAGAGGAGGGCATCGTCGGTCAGCACGGGGAGGTCGATCATAAGGGAGCACCGGTACGTTCGGAGAACGGCAAGAGACTCGCGGCTGTCCTCGTCGCTTCGGGACTGCGAAATCTGAGCGGCTTCTCGTGCCCAGTGGAAGGGTCCTACTGGTGGTCCCGGCGTGAGCAGCGCGGCATGGGCACAGGCAAGCACCTCCTCGATTACATCTGCGCGTCGCCTGGCTTGGCATCTGGAGCAAAGTTCGGAGTATGCGAAGATGATCTTGATACGGACCACAAGGCAGTATGGGCCGAACTGACGTGGAGTGGCCAGCGCCGACCAAAGCGGGCTGCGAAACCTTACAGGTCCTTTCGTGTTGATAAGCTTATTGGTGCTGGTGTCTCGGGTAATGATCACGCTGCGAAGCAAGCGCTGGATTATCTACGCGACAAGTTCGATGACGTATTCCAGCATTGCCTACAGAAGCTTGGAGTGCATCAGCTGCCTGAGCTTGACCTATCGGGTGGTGCCGACAGCCAACGGGTGGTAGATGACGTCACCGAGCGAGTGGCGCAGTCCTTCCGAATGGCGGCGCACCGGGTCCTTGGCTCCAGATGTATACGACCCCGTTTCACCAACAATTGGTTCGACGGGGAGCTAAAGGAGCTCATTCAGCAGCGCCGGGAGGCCTACGCAGCATACGGGAGGGATGAATCGAATGCGGAAGCCCGTCTGAATTGGCTACGGCTCCGCAAGCAAATTCGGAAGGCAACTCGGGCCAAGAAGTCCGCCTCCTTCAAGCAAGTGCAGGAAGAAGCGGTCAAATGTCAACGCGAGCAATCCTCAAAGCGCTTTTGGCTACTCGCGAAGCGGCTTGGCGGGGCACGCAGAACGAAGGTCTCCGCGCCGGTGCAAAGGGAGGATGGCTCACTGGCGTGTACGCTGCCGGAAAAGGTCGCTCGGTGGGAGGAATTTCGGAAAAATTCGGTGAAGCCACGGGAAAATCCGGCAAGTGCGGCTGTTGTGGTGGAGTGCTGTGCAGAAGCAGGCTCGTTGGAGTGGGAGGAAGCCGAAGCTAAGCGGCAGTTCCACTGGAACGATCGCTTCAGAGATGAGGTGGCCCGGGCTATGAAGGAGCACGAAGTAGGTGAAGACACTTGCGAAGAGCTGGACAAGCCGTTCACGCAAGAGGAGGTCCTTGCAAGGCAACGTGCCCTGAATAACCACAAAGCTTGTGGCGAGGACAAAGTGAAGAACGAGATGCTCAAGTATGGCGGCGCCTACATCAATGGCTACTTAACGCAGTACTTCAACTGGATTCGAGAAGCCGAGAGGACTCCAAAAGCTTGGGGCAAGGCAATCATCGTCAATATCCCCAAGGGTGGGGATCCTACGGATCCTGACAACTGGAGGGATATCTCGATTATTAGTTGCCTTGGTAAGCTGTATCTGTCCTTATTAGCTACTCGTCTAACGCTCTTCGTGGATGGCCCGGATAAGCTACGTCCAGAGCAGGGAGGCTTCCGCCCGGGGCGTCGCACTACGGATCAGGTCTTTACCCTTTGGCAGAGGTTGAAGGGGCGTCAGCAGCAGAAGCGGGAGTCGTATGTTCTGTTCTTCGATCTACGCAAGGCTTTCCCGTCTGTTTGGAGAGATGGTCTATTTGAGAGGCTCTGGAAGCTGGGTGTAAGGGGCAAGTTCTGGCGCACGCTACGCAGGTGCTACGAGCAGACTTCGTCGCAAGTGCTAGTTGATGGAGCACTCACCCCCGAAGTACTGGAGGGTGTAGGCGTCCAACAGGGGTCCCCTCTCTCTCCCACACTCTTCAACGTCTTTATGGATGAGCTGTGTGATCGGCTGGCGAGTGCCCTCAAGATCACGGATGTGAAGCGGCTGAACGACATCAAGGCACTTCTATACGCGGACGACGTGGCCCTCATCGCTCACAGTCGCACCGAGCTCCAGAAGATGGTCAATGTTGTGGCCAAGTTCGCGGAAGATTACCGGCTGGAAGTCAACCTGAAGCCCGGCAAGACGGAAATCATGCCCATTTACACGTCGAGCAAGGCGAAACGACCAAGTATCAGGGAGCGAGGTGAGCCCGTGGTGTGGTTTCGCGGCCAGAAGCTTTGTGTCACCAGTCAGTACAAGTACCTGGGAGTGGTTATCACCGACGACCTGAAGTGGAAGGAGCAGGCCCTGCGGGCTACGCGTGTCACTGAAGTCGCCACCGCAGGTTGGTACTCTTTGTGGTGTGCATGTGAGATACAAGCTAGGTATCGTCTCATGTGCTGGAATCAACTTGTGGGGGCCAAGCTGAAGTACGCCTTCGATGTCTGGCGTGCCCCCGTATCGCAGCTCACCAAGCTGGAGGCAGCAATGCTGCGCCCCATGAGGATGATTCTCGGCATCAGCCCTAAGACAAGCAAGTGGATTACACTCTTTCTGGCGCGCTCTTTGAGTGCGGAGCGTTTGCGGCGGGCGGCGCAACTGAAGTTCTATGGACGGCTGCGTGTTCTACCGGAGAAGCGATTTCCTGTCATCGCATCTCAAGTCAAATCCGACTGGACTGCGGAGGCCGAAGGCGCTATCAGGGACTCAATGGATCTACAACAAGGGCTTCAGGAGCTCCTAAATAGCTCAGAGAAGGACCTCGAGGGTTGGTGTTCGACTGTGGACAAGTGGGCCCTTCAGCAGGACGTCAAGATGGTGCAGCAACTGATGTGGGACAAGCGAGAGGCAGGCAGCGATCTTACTGATGGCCTGCGAGTCATCCTAAGACAAGTCTTTGGAACTAAGGAGTTCCCAAGATGGGTAGCCCTTGATGATGCGCATTATAATCTGCTTCGGAGAAGGTTGCTCAGCTGCAACAACCGCCTTCGGTTGTACCGCAGCAAGTTGGTCAGTGGCATGTCCCCTCGCTGCTTCTGTTGTCATGATGATGTCAATGAGTCCCTTGCGCACTTCTTATGGGATTGCCCCATGCATGAGGGGAGACGTAAGCAGCTGTTGCTGAGTATGCAGAGGCTCGGTGGCATGGCTGTGGGGGGTGCTGAGGGGGATGGAGGGAGTGAGGAGGGTGGTGAGGTCGTAGGTGGTGAGGTTGTGGTGGAGGATGTGTTGCTTGGGCGGGAGCGGGAGGGCTCTGTGCGGCAGGGTTGGGATGATATGTCGCCTGTGGATCAATCACGATTGTTTTGTAAGTTTTTTCAGGGGAAGTCGCGCTTCCGCAGTAACTTTAGGCTTGCTGCGTTGTTAGGGGTTACAGCGTTGCGTCCCCCTCCAAAGTTGGATGTGTTGTTTGGATCATATGTGTCTGGGTGTTGGTCTGCTAGGGAGGGTAAAAGGGAGGAGCTTGGGGTGGAGGATGGGGGCGAGGAGGTGATTGACCTCACTGAGGTTCCATCAGCTTCTGTCCCACCCTCTGCCCCAAGTGACGTTGATGTTGCGCGGCGCGGCCGTCCGCGCAGTGTGGACGTCCTGGCTAGAGAGAGGGGTTCGGGAGCGCAGCGTAGTGTCTCCGAGTTCTTCTCTTCAGCTAACACCCTCGCATCTAGCTCTTCATGCACTTCACAGCCCCCATCTGCCCCTGCTGTTGCTGTTGCTGCTATGTCTGTTTGGTGTTCTGACAATGCGTTGGGATCGGCTGACCCCGGTGACCCAATGGAGGCACATGTCCAGGATCTGGATCTGATGCTATAGTCTGAGGAAGCCTATTATTATTATTATTATTATTATTATTTGGACACCGTGATAGCCCAGTGGTCAAGTTCTACCATCTGGGCCCTGTCGCCAGTTCGATTCCCGTCGGTGCCACCAGTATTTTCATTGAACATACCGGCCCGTCTGGAAGTGTCGGAACTGCCCGTGCGGGGGTGTCATTAGAGCCTATCGTCAATTCTTCGTACTCCCCTCACGGGTGAGACGATGGAGGCGCATGTGCAGATTTGCATCAGCCATTGACAGAGAAGCACTATTATTATTATTATTATTATTATTATTATTATTATTATTATTATTATTATTATTATTATTATTATTATTGGCCCTGTCGCCAGTTCGATTCCCGTCGGTGCCACCAGTATTTTCATTGAACATACCGGTCTATTTCTGGACCAGTATTTTCATTGAACATACCGGCCCGTCTGGAAGTGTTGGAACTGCCCTTGCGGGGGTGTCATTAGAGCTTATCGTCAATTCTTGGTACTCCCCTCACGGGTGAGACGATGGAGGCGCATGTGCAGAAATGCATCAGCCATTGACAGAGAAGCACTATTATTATTATTATTATTATTATTATTATTATTATTATGGACACCGTGATAGCCCAGTGGTCAAGTTCTACCATCTGGGCCCTGTCGCCAGTTCGATTCCCGTCGGTGCCACCAGTATTTTCATTGAACATACCGGTCTATTTCTGGACCAGTATTTTCATTGAACATACCGGCCCGTCTGGAAGTGTTGGAACTGCCCTTGCGGGGGTGTCATTAGAGCTTATCGTCAATTCTTCGTACTCCCCTCACGGGTGAGACGATGGAGGCGCATGTGCAGAAATGCATCAGCCATTGACAGAGAAGCACTATTATTATTATTATTATTATTATTATTATTATTATTATTATTATTATTATTATTATTATTATTATTGGACACCGTGATAGCCCAGTGGTCAAGTTCTACCATCTGGGCCCTGTCGCCAGTTCGATTCCCGTCGGTGCCACCAGTATTTTCATTGAACATACCGATCCGTCTGGACCAGTATTTTCATTGAACATACCGGCCCATCTGGAAGTGTTGGAACTGCCCTTGCGGGGGTGTCATTAGAGCTTATCGTCAATTCTTCGTACTCTCCTCACGGGTGAGACGATGGAGGCGCATGTGCAGAAATGCATCAGCCATTGACAGAGAAGCACTATTATTATTATTATTATTATTATTATTATTATTATTATTATTATTATTATTTAGGGAGTACATAGGCCATCGGTCCTTTCCATGGGCTGATTGGTATAAAGCTCCTAGAGTAATGTTCTATGCCGTCACTTCCTTCATTCCACCGATTGGTGTGGAGACTTTCCTTATGGAATGGAGGACTGGATGCACATGGCCTTTTGGCTCAGCAATTGGCAGGAGATACACTATTATTATTATTATTATTATTATTATTATTATTATTATTTCCCGATGAAAAAACCTAGTCACACTTGCTAAACAGAGTTCCAGCCCAATGGCCTCAAGGCGTTAAACTGTGACGCCAACTCATAACCCTTTGGTGGTAGATGCTGGGGAGGAGGGTCGTTGCGCGCGTAAAAGATCTTAAACTCCGCATATGCTGGTTGATAGCCCAGGACCCAGCAGACACCAGATTGTTATGGGTGGGGTTTCGAGGCAGCTCTAGCAACCGCGCTTGGTGTATGCACTTGCACATTCGGTGACGTCTTGCAAGAGGTTGCTGGGACTGCGGAATAACCTCGGCTTAGTGCAGTCTTGCCCTCAGGAGCTCCATCGGTGGCCGCGATCATCAGGCGAGAGACTGACACGGGGGGGTGGAGGACCTCGAACAAGGGTATTGGAGGCTTATGTCCGTTGAGGATATGCCATTAGCTGCATCAGTACGCCTCAGATATAGTAAATCTGCCTTGGAGTGTTGACTGTGACATATTTGAGGGAAATCCCGATGAAAAAACCTAGTCACACTTGCTAAACAGAGTTCCAGCCCAATGGCCTCAAGGCGTTAAACTGTGACGCCAACTCATAACCCTTTGGTGGTAGATGCTGGGGAGGAGGGTCGTTGCGCGCGTAAAAGATCTTAAACTCCGCATATGCTGGTTGATAGCCCAGGACCCAGCAGACACCAGATTGTTATGGGTGGGGTTTTGAGGCAGCTCTAGCAACCGCGCTTGGTGTATGCACTTGCACATTCGGTGACGTCTTGCAAGAGGTTGCTGGGACTGCGGAATAACCTCGGCTTAGTGCAGTCTTGCCCTCAGGAGCTCCATCGGTGGCCCCGATCATCAGGCGAGAGACTGACACGGGGGGGTGGAGGACCTCGAACAAGGGTATTTGAGGCTTATGTCCGTTGAGGATATGCCATTAGCTGCATCAGTACGCCTCAGATATAGTATTATTATTATTATTATTATTATTATTATTATCATTATTAGGGAGTACATAGGCCTTCGGTCCCTTTCCATGGGCTGATTGGTATAAAGCTCCTAGAGTAATGTTCTATGCCGTCACTTCCTTTATTCCACCGATTGGTGTGGAGACTTTCGTTATGGAATGGAGGACTGGATGCACATGGCCTTTTGGCTCAGCAATTGGCAGGAGATACATTATTATTATTATTATTATTATTATTATTATTTTGTTATTATTATTATTACTATTATTCTTATTATTATATTACTATTATTACTTTTATTATTTTTACTATTATTACTACTATTATTGCTATTATTATTATTATTACTATTATTATTATTTTTCCTTCTTGTCCCCTTTTGTCTTCTTTTTTCTTTTTCGTTTTTCTTATTTGCTGCTGCCTGTTAGGTTTGGGCTTGTTCTGGCATGGCTCTACTGTATGCTTATGCTTGTGGCTTGTGGAGTTTCTTCTGGTCTATGAGGGGGGTGGGGTGCGGAGTGGTTTGGCTAGACTAGCTTGAGGCTGCATGTCTATGAGGTTGCCAGGCTTGGGCTGGTCCTTATGGATACTGCAGCACTCGGCATAATCGCGTCGCGAGTACGCCACATCGAGCCTTACTACGCTCTGCACACCACCCTCCTGGCTACGATAGCCTCCGGGTGCGAGTGAATTGCGTTAGGTGCTGCAGTTTCCTTAAGGGCTGTCTCACTGACTGTCAATTGATCTTACTTGCGCCCATGTTAGTTATGTCTTACCTCTTCTGGCACTTTCCGCTTGCCCTCTAGTTCAGTATCGTCTCCCTTGCCCCTGTCTGGCCTTGTGTTTGTTTGCTTTTGTTTGCTTTTAGTGTTTGTCGCTGCCTCTGTTGTTTTCTTTTTGTATTGTTGTTGTTTCCTTTGTTTTGCTTGTTTGTTTGTTTTTTGCTGCTTTTGTTTTTTTATTCCTTTTCTATTTTGTGTTTTGTTTTTTTGAAAAATTGTCTTTCCTATTGTTTGTTTCTTCGTTCTCTTTTCTTTTCCTGGCTTTTTTCTTCTTCTCTTTGTTCCTTTCTTTCTTTCTATCTTTTTCTCTCTTTCTTTTCCCCTCCATACTACTCTTTCCAGGAGCTTTCTGTTGAACCTTAGTTCCAGATTTCCTTATGCCTTGTACTGTTGTTCCTTGGAATCAGAATTCTTTTGAATTAAGCTCTTCTTTATTTTTCTCTCGTCTCTTTCTCATTAAAACTTGCTTACTGTATTAAAAAAAAAAAAAAAAAAAATCGTCTCTTTCTCATGAAACCTTGCTTACTGTAAAAAAAAAATAAAAAAAAAATGTTCCTTGGAACCAGAATTCTTTTGAATTAAGCTCTTCTTTATTTTTCTCTCGTCTCATTCTCATTAAACCTTGCTTACTGTAAATATAGATATATATATATATCTTTATTACTACTACTATTATTATTATTATTATTATTATTGTTGTGGACACCGTGATAGCCCAGTGGTCAAGTTCTACCATCTGGGCCCTGTCGCCAGTTCGATTCCCGTCGGTGCCACCAGTATTTTCATTGAACATACCGGTCTATTTCTGGACCAGTATTTTCATTGAACATACCGGCCCGTCTGGAAGTGTTGGAACTGCCCTTGCGGGGGTGTCATTAGAGCTTATCGTCAATTCTTCGTACTCCCCTCACGGGTGAGACGATGGAGGCGCATGTGCAGAAATGCATCAGCCATTGACAGAGAAGCACTATTATTATTGTTATTACTATTATTATTATTATTATTATTATTATTATTATTATTATTATTATTATTATTATGGACACCGTGATAGCCCAGTGGTCAAGTTCTACCATCTGAGCCCTGTCGCCAGTTCGATTCCCGTCGGTGCCACCAGTATTTTCATTGAACATACCGGTCTATTTCTGGACCAGTATTTTCATTGAACATACCGGCCCGTCTGGAAGTGTTGGAACTGCCCTTGCGGGGGTGTCATTAGAGCTTATCGTCAATTCTTCGTACTCCCCTCACGGGTGAGACGATGGAGGCGCATGTGCAGAAATGCATTAGCCATTGACAGAGAAGCACTATTATTATTATTATTACTATTATTTTGGGGGGCACCAATACATGGTTGGGTGTCACCGCCACACGGCGGGGGTTGGGGCCGTTGGCAGCTTGTTATGAGGGGTACATAATCAGTGCTCCACTGATTCATGAGACGGGAACTTTTACTGAGAGAAGATCTCTCACCACGCTCACGGCTCTTGGCTCGGGGTGGCCTCTGGTATCACTCGGGGTGAGTGCGGGGGGTGGGGGTTATCTGAGGGAGGGGGTTGGGCTCAGTGGGTCACTGGACAGGTTGGTTAACTAAACTACTGTCGGTATGAGTGGGTATGAAGGCGACAGGCCCCACACATTTCCACAAGCCTTGAAATCACTCAACTGCCACAGTAGCGACTGCCTGGACGCGGGGCTCCTGACTCACCCTCTCTCCCAGAACCCCTCGTGCTCACTTTGCGGATGCCATGGGGATGCTCTGGCGGAGGGTCGGGACGTGTTGGGTGCATGTGACCGGGCCTGTCACTTAGTGTTCTCGGTAGATGACTCTTTTGTAGCTTCTATCGGACGCAGGGTGGCTTGCCACGACACCTCAATGATGCATAGTACGTCACGTCTCTGGCCTGGTTACGGGGGCGGGTAACTGAGGCGGGTTCCTGAAGGCTGGTTACGGAAGCTATGTTATTGTTGTTGGGTTCCTGGCTGCTATGTTATTGTTGTTGGGTTCCTGGCTGCTATGTTATTGTTGTTGGGTTCCTGGCTGCTATGTTATTGTTGTTGGGTTCCTGGCGGCGTACATGTTTATGCTTTTTTAAGGGTTGAGCTTTAAATAACCCCACTCGGGTCTTCTTTTATCGAGCTCACCACTCGGTGGATGGAGGCCTGGGGTAGACTTATACGATGTTTTTGATGCTAGGTTCCGTCTCCAGGGATTCGACTGGCATCGCTGCTTTGCCTCACCGCACTGCCTCGCCCACACATCCACGCTGGCACACTGTTTCTCCTCTTGCTCTTGTACCTATGTCGCACACAGCTATGAGCTCACGCCGATGAGTGGTTGTGACGAGGTGCACCCAGCTGGATTGCGGGCGAGCCACGGCGGCCTCGCTCTCGCTCTCTCTCTCTCTCTCTCTCTCTCTCTCTCTCTCTCTCTCTCTCTTTTTTTTTTTTTTTTTTTTTGTTGCTTTGCTTTGCTTTGCTTTGGGCGAGGCCTAGCTTTCACATGGGCGGGCTGAGCCTATGAGGGGCGCACGATAAGCGTTCCATTGATTTATGAGACGGGTCCCAATTACTGAGAGTAACTCATGTGAGTTGCTCATCATACTCATGGCTCTTGGCTCGGGGTGGCCTCTGGAATCACAAGGGGTGGGCACTGGGGGAGGGGGTTGTGTTCAGAGGGTCACCGCGAAGGATGGTCAACCAAACTACTGTTGGTCGGAGTTTGTACGAAGGCGAGAGGCCCTACACCTTACCACAAGCCTTGAAACGACTAAATGACCAAAGTAACGACGGACCGGAGCGGGGCTCCTGGCTCACCCTCTCTCTCAGCACTCTTCGTGCTCATCCTGCGGATGCCATGGGGTTGCTCTGGCGGAGGGTTATGGGGTGGTGGGTACACGTGCACGGGCCTGTCACTCTGTGCTCTCGGTAGATGACTCACTTGCAGCATTTATCGGACGCAGGGTGGTTTGCCACGACACCTACCTCGATGATGCACAGCGGGTCCTGCCTCGTGCCTGGTTACGGATGCAGGTTAGTGTTTGTGTGTATTCCTATACATACGTACACGTATGCTTTTTAAGGGTTGAGCTTTAAATAACCCCACCTGGGTCCTCATTTATCGAGTTTACAACTCGATCAATGCGGCACCGGGGTCCCATACCACTTATGTCAGGTTCTTATGCGAAGAGCGCGGCCGCTAGTGCTGGCCCTATGGGTCAAGGCGGTAATCCTTCAGGTTTAGACGTTCCCCGTGGGAGTGCGCCTGCGGGTGGCGATGGCTACTCGGCCGGGGTGGGGTGGTCGAGTGCTCGCGTACCTGACGGGCAACCTGAATCACGTAGAGCCAGCAATCCTGCTGCATCTCGATCACCCTCCCCAACCTCGGAAGAGAAGTCACGTCCGGAAAGGTCTGGTCACGGCGTGTGGCAAGCGGTACCGCCACCGAGGAGGTGGCGGAGGAAGGTACGAAATGAGCTGGATAAGAGATGTTGCATAGTATGGGGGCTATCGCATGTCTCTCAGACAGTGGTCATGGCGCGAGAGCTCCGAATTCTCGGTCTCGGGGAAGTCGAGGTGGAATTCGCGGGCAGAGGTAGCGGGCGACATTTGCGGATTAAATGTGCGTCTTGTGAGGAGGCGGAGAAGATGGTGCGGCTGCTGCGGGAGCGTAAGTTCTTCACGGGAAAGGTTCACGTTGCGACGGGTAGGACTTTCCGGGAAAGAGAGAAGCAGCGGGCTGCACGGGGGGGTGCCCAGTATGTAGAGATGCAGAGGGAGCTTCGCAAGCAGGGGTTTGGCTACTGGGTGCTCGACGAGTCGACGAGCCCCAGGGCGAAGCCTCAAGCGGTGAATCTCCTTGGCGGAGTGGGGCGGGATGCGGGAGCTGGAGGAGCTGGGGCGGAGGGTGCAGGATGGGCCGTGGAGGGTGGCGGAGGGCTCCAGGTGGGCTCAACCGAAGCGCAGGCATCGGCACCAGCTTCGTTCTTCCCAATTTGTGAAAGGCTTCCCACTGAGGGTGGCCTCACATAATTGGCAAGGCAAAGTGGGTGTGGATAGCCCAGGCTTTGGGGAATGGCCGGAGCACTACAAGGAGGAGGCTGGGTGATCGTCGGAGTCCAGGAGCACAACCTATCGTCGCAGAAGGTGGAGAAGCTCCAAGTCGACGGCTTCGCAGTCCTCGGCAAAGCGGCTGCAACTGGTGCGGGCTCGCGTCTCTTGGGGGGAGTCTTGACGTTGGTGGCCAACTATCTGGCACCGTGCGCTACCATTGTACAGGCGCCTGTTCCACACCCACGGCAATTGTGGGTGAGGCTGTCGTCTGGGAGCGCGACGGCGTCGGATGTGTTCGTCAGCAACGGCTACTTCCCCCAAGAAAATCAACGAGAGGAATCTATTGCAGCCTATGAGGCGTGGCAGGCAGCCGTCTCCTACTTCGCCACCAAAGGTCATGTGGTTACGGTTGGTGATGCTAATGCTAAGCTGGGGCCCGCCAGAATAGCGCGGGAGGAGGCCACGGGGTTGCGCAATCTCAGTGGGTTTTCGCAACCACGGGGGGACAAATATTGGTGGTCTAGGCAGGAAAATGTAGGTGGACGAAGGCATCTGCTGGATTACATCTGCGTCTCTTCCGAGCTGGCGGAGGAGGCGAGCTTCGGCGTCGACGAGGTAGACCTTGATACCGACCACAAAGCTGTGTGGGCGGAACTGGTCTGGGGGGGACAGCCACCCCCCAAAAAGCAGGTAAAGAGGTACAAAGCATTCAAGGCAGAGCGCTTGATAGGCAGGGTAGTTGAGGGTAAGGAGAGTGAGCTGCCTAAGCTTAGGTTGAAGTACGACGAGACCTTTGCAGCTGGTATATCGGGGCTGTTGCCAGATGGCCTCCCAGATCTATCAGCAGTGGAGGACCCGGATGAGCTTCAGCAGGAGGTAGATAGGGTCGCTAGCTTAGTGGTCCGAGCTTTAACGGGCGCAGCCGCGAAGGTCTTGGGAGTTCGGGTGATTAGGCCAGGGTTTACTAATGCATGGTTTGATGAGAGTCTTAGGGAAGCGATTGCGCGACGGAGAGAGGCATACGGCCTCTGGCGAAGGAATGAGGCCAACCGAGAGGCCTGGCAAAGATATAAAGAAGCGAGGAAGGCGGTCAGAAGGTTATGCAAGGAGAAGAAGGAGCAAGCGTGGAAGCGGGTCCAGAATGACACCGCTGCCAACTTCAGGAGCGCTACCATTGCCACGTACTGGAAGCTGTCAAAGCGTTTGGGCGGGGTTCGGCGGTCCAAAGCTTCTGCTCCTGTTCGGAAGCCCGATGGCACTCTGGCATGCACACTCCGGGAAAAACTACAAGAATGGGAAGAATACCGCCGACGTATAGTGGTCCCCAAAGAAAACCAGTTTTTGGAGGATGCATGTGTAGAGGAAGTCGGTTCCGATGAGGAAGCAGCGCGGATTGAGCCCGAGCGGAAGGCCCGCGAAACCTTCCAGTATAACGACAACCTGCGCGACCAATATGAGGCCATGGCGCAAGCCGAGGAGATCCGGACTGAGACGGGCCCGCTGGACTATGATTACACCGAGAAGGAAGTGGAGCTCTGCCAGGAAAATCTCCAGAATCACAAAGCGTGCTCACCGGATAATATCAAGAACGAGATGCTCAAGTACGGAGGCACGCAGATTGTGAGCTTTCTGGTGCGCTTCTTCAACTGGTTGAAATCGTGCGAATACACCCCCAGCGACTGGGGCAAAGCGATTATCGTCAACATCCCAAAAGGAGGCGACCCAACCGATCCGGAAAATTGGAGAGACATCGCGATTCTGAGCTGTCTGGGTAAGATGTATCTGTCCCTTATGGCGGCGAGGCTTACGGCTTTCATCGATCAGCCGGGCAGGCTGCGCCCAGAGCAGGGTGGGTTCCGGCCAAAACGTAGTACGGGGGACCAGATTTTTGTCCTTAAGGAGCGTCTGCGCCTTAGACAACAAGCTGGCCTCCGTTCTTTCGTTTTGTTCGTGGATCTGAGAAAGGCATTCCCTACGGTTTGGCGGGCCGGGTTGTTTCAGAGGCTGACCCAGATGGGGGTACAGGGCAAGTTCTATCGCATTCTGCGGCGTTTTTACCGAAGAACGTCATCGCGAGTGCTAGTCGATGGCGAACTCACTGGTGAAGTGCTGGAAGAGATGGGAGTTCAGCAAGGGTCGCCGTTGTCACCGTCGCTGTCGAACGTCTTCATGGATGAGCTAACGGTCCGAATCGCGAAAGAGTTGGAGATCGAGGACCTCAACCGCATCGAAGACATACGGACCCTGCTTTACGCCGACGACGTTGCGGTAATTGCGCATAGTGTCACGGAGCTTCAACAGATTGTAAATGTCGTGGCGACATTCGTGGAGGACTATCGGCTTGAAATCAACCTGAAACCGGGCAAGACGGAAGTCATGCCGATATACGGGCACGCCAAGTCAAAAAAGTCGCCCCCATGCGTGAGGTTCAGGGCAAGGTTCTCAACGTCACCGACCACTACAAATACCTGGGAGTTCTGCTCACGGACACCCTCTCCGATAAACCGCAAGCGAAGCGGGCGGCGGAAATCACTGTAGCGGGAACGGCTGCCTACTACCCCCTCTGGATTGCCCATGAAGTTCCAGCGCGTCTTCGGCTGATGAATTGGCAGCAAATGGTTGGCGCAAAGTTGCTTTACGCATCGGCTTTTTGGGATCTGCCGGGCGCCAACAAGCTGAGTAAGCTGGAGGGCGCGTTGGTAGCGCCCCTGCGGGTCATCTTGGGTGTTGGTACGCGCACAAGCGGCTGCATCACCAGGGGTTTAGGCCGCACGCCGAGTTTTAGCATCCTTGCCAAGGCGGCCCGGCTTCGGTTCCTAGGGCGCATCGAGTTACTGGGCAACACAGCGCTAACACGCAGGCTTTACAACACGGGTCGGTGCAAATGGAAGGAAGATACGGAAAATTTGATCTTAGCAGATCACAGGCTGCGGGAGGGCTTGGATGCGCTCAAGCGGGTCGTGAACGAAGATGGCACGGTAGATGATAAGGACTGGCGGGCCGCTCTGGCGAACTGGAACGAGGTGGTAAAGGAATGGTCTGTCTGGCAGGAAGTAGCTGGCTGGGAGCGGCAGGCTAAGCCCTCTGATGGGCTTAGGGTGCTGCTTAGCCAGATGTCTTCCCGCTCTGCTTTCCCACGTTGGCGGGCGCTGGAGGGGGGAAGTCACAACCTTATCAGAAGGCGATTGTTGAGCTGCAACAATCGCCTTCGCCTCTACCGATCCAAATTTGGCTCATGCTCGCCGGACTGCTCAAGCTGTTTCGCCTTGTGTGGCACTGAGGTTAACGAGTCGTTACGTCACTTCCTGCTGCATTGCCCAACGTTTGCGAGCTCTCGTGAGGCACTGTTTAAGTTTATCGATGAGGCGCAAGCCCGGCAGCCCCTCATGCTGAATCGAGGAGGGCTTTATCACAGGGAACTGCGGGAGGCGGAGGAGGAGATGAGGCTCTTCAAAGAGGAATGGCTGAAGGGGGAGGATGAAAAGATGGCGGCGATGCTCGGCGTTTTGTTTATCCCTGTCCCAGAAGAGGTGGAGGAGGAGTTAGGAAGGTTTGTTGCCACCATCTGGAAGGAGTGGGAGGAGTTGGAGGCGCAGATCAGGGAGGCAGAGGGGGCGGAGGAGGAGGAGGAGGTGATCGACGTCACGGTCGTTCAGGAGGTGGGTAGAAGGAGGGGAAGGCCTAGTCAGGTAGAATGTCTGGCTAGATCTGTTGTAGGTGGAGGTCAGCGCAGCGTCGCGGACTTCTTCTCGGCAGATAACTCCCCTCACTCCTTGCACCCACTTGCACATGCACAGCACGCTCATTTGCACATTGCACCGCCAGTCGAGTCTTTGGAGCGGAGCCGCGTCACCGAACGGTCCCGTGCTACCAATGGAGGCACACGTCCGACAGGATCAAAGGCCAATTGACTGATAAGTCTATTACTATTATTATTATTACTTTTGTTACTATTATTATCTTTATTTCTCTTTTATTCTTTTCCCCATTTGTTTTCATTTTCTTTTTATTTTTTCTTATCTACTGCTGCCTGTTAGGTTTGGGCTTGTTCTGGCATGGCTCTACTGTATGCTTATGCTTGTGGCTTGTGGAGTTTCTTCTGGTCTATGAGGGGGGTGGGGTGCGGAGTGGTTTGGCTAGACTAGCTTGAGGCTGCATGTCTATGAGGTTGCCAGGCTTGGGCTGGTCCTTATGGATACTGCAGCACTCGGCATAATCGCGTCGCGAGTACGCCACGTCGAGCCTTACTACGCTCTGCACACCACCCTCCTGGCTACGATAGCCTCCGGGTGCGAGTGAAATGAATTAGGTGCTGCAGTTTCCTTAAGGGCTGTCTCACTGACTGTCAATTGATCTCACTTGCGCCCATGTTAGTTATGTCTTACCTTTTCTGGCACTTTCCGCTCTTACCTTCTAGTTCAGTATCGCCTCCCTTGCCACTGTCTGGCCTTATATTTGTTTGCTTTTGCTTTTTTGTGCTTGTTGCTGCTTCTTTTGCTGTCTTTTTGTTTTGTTTTTGTTTTGTTTTTGTTTTGTTTTTGTTTCTCTTGTTTGTTTGTTTCTTTTGTTTCTCTTGTTTTTTGTTCCTATTCTTTTTTTTGTTTTTTTGCTTTTTTCTTTCTTCACTGTTTTTTGTTTCTCCGTTTTCTTTTCTTTTCCTGCTTTTTCTTTACCTCTTTCTTCCTTTCTTTCTTTCTATCTTTTTCTCTTTCTTTTCCCTTCCATATTATTCTTTCCAGGAGCTTTCTGTTGAACCTTAGTTCCAGATTTCCTTATGAGCTTGTACTGTTGTTCCTTGGAACCAGAACTCTTTTTAATTAGGCTCTTCCTTTTTCTATCGTCTCTTTCTCATTAAACCTTGCTTACTGTAAAAATAAATAAATAAATAAATAAATAAATAAAAATTAAAAAAAAAATATTATTATTATTATTATTATTATTATTATTATTATTATTATTATTATTATTATTATTAGGACACCGTGATAGCCCAGTGGTCAAGTTCTACCATCTGGGCCCTGTCGCCAGTTCGATTCCCGTCGGTGCCACCAGTATTTTCATTGAACATACCGATCCGTCTGGACCAGTATTTTCATTGAACATACCGGCCCGTCTGGAAGTGTTGGAACTGCCCTTGCGGGGGCGTCATTAGAGCTTATCGTCAATTCTTCGTACTCACCTCACGGGTGAGACGAAGGAGGCGCATGTGCAGAAATGCATCAGCCATTGACAGAGAAGCACTATTATTATTATTATTATTATTATTATTATTATTATTATTATTATTATTATTATTATTTTCTGGACCAATATTTTCATTTTCTGGACCAGTATTTTCATTGAACATACCGGCCCGTCTGGAAGTGTTGGAACTGCCCTTGCGGGGGTGTCATTAGAGCTTATCGTCAATTCTTCGTACTCCCCTCACGGGTGAGACGATGGAGGCGCATGTGCAGAAATGCATCAGCCATTGACAGAGAGGCACTATTATTATGATTATTATTATTATTATGGACACCGTGATAGCCCAGTGGTCAAGTTCTACCATCTGAGCCCTGTCGCCAGTTCGATTCCCGTCGGTGCCACCAGTATTTTCATTGAACATACCGGTCTATTTCTGGACCAGTATTTTCATTGAACATACCGGCCCGTCTGGAAGTGTTGGAACTGCCCTTGCGGGGGTGTCATTAGAGCTTATCGTCAATTCTTCGTACTCCCCTCACGGGTGAGACGATGGAGGCGCATGTGCAGAAATGCATCAGCCATTGACAGAGAGGCACTATTATTATTATTATTATTATTATTATTATTATTATGGAGGGGTGCACAGTATGGCACCCCACGGGAAGAGGAGGTGGTTGGGCCTCTTCCCACTGGTTTCGAGGCTATGTCGTTGTGTTGGCTCGGAGGCTATTTTGTTGTGTTGGTTCCGAGGCTATGTTGTTGTGTTGGTTCCGAGGCTCTGTTGTTGTGTGGGTTCCGAGGCTATGTCGATGTGGGTTCCGAGGCTATGTTGCGTTGGTTCCGAGGCCATGTCGTTGTGTTGTTTTTTATAAGACATACACCACGTGGGATCAAAGGGGTATTTACATTCCGCGATCTAGGGGTGGTGACGGGTTTCGAGGCGTCCCAGATACTTACCACAAAACGTCCTCATGCGCTGGCAGACCGCATGAAATGTCTGCTACCCCTGTGAGTACCTCCATGCGGGACCTACCCAGTCTCGTGGAGCTCTCACGCGGGGAAGATCAATCATTTGTAGTTGATTTCCTGCAAGGTACCCGACACTGTGCGGGTAGTAGGGACTTCCTTTTGGGGCCTTCTATGCAGGATGGTTAGAGTCACTCTTCCCTCCCCAACATACTCACTGTAGTCCCTGTTGGGTCGAGGGATGGAGGCGCATGGCCCTCGGGCTCAGCCATGACAGATCAATATATTATTATTATTATTATTATTATTATTATTATTATTATTATTATTATTATTATTATTATTATTATTATTATTAATTACTAAGGGAGTACATAGGCCATCGGTCCTTTCCATGGGCTGATTGGTATAAAGCTCCTAGAGTAATGTTCTATGCCGTCACTTCCTTTATTCCACCGATTGGTGTGGAGACTTTCCTTGTGGAATGGAGGACTGGATGCACATGGCCTTTTGGCTCAGCAATTGGCAGGAGATACACTATTATTTATTACTTTTACTTTTGTTTCTATTTTTTCCTTTCTTCTTTTTCTTTCTTTTCTTTTTCATTCTTTTCCCCTTTTGTTGTCATTGCCTTTTTCGTTTTTCCTTTCTATTGCTGCTTGTTAGGTCTGGGCTTGTTCTGGCATGGCTCTACTGTATGCTTATGCTTGTGGCTTATGGAGTTTCTTCTGGTCTATGAGGGGGGTGGGGTGCGGAGTGGTTTGGCTCGACTAGCTTGAGGCTGCATGTCTATGAGGTTGCCAGGCTTGGGCTGGTCCTTATGGATACTGCAGCACTCGGCATAATCGCGTCGCGAGTACGCCACGTCGAGCCTTACTACGCTCTGCACACCACCCTCCTGGCTACGATAGCCTCCGGGTGCGAGTGAAATGAATTAGGTGCTGCAGTTTCCTTAAGGGCTGTCTCACTGACTGTCAATTGATCTTACTTGCGCCCATGTTAGTTATGTCTTACCTTTTCTGGCACTTTCCGCTCTTACCTTCTAGTTCAGTATCGCCTCCCTTGCCACTGTCTGGCCTTATATTTGTTTGTTTTACTTTTTTGTGCTTGTTGCTGCTTCTTTCGCTGTCTTTTTGTTTTGTTTTTGTTTTGTTTTTGTTTCTTTTGTCTCGCTTGTTTGTTTGTTTCTTTTGTTTCTCTTGTTTTTTGTTCCTATTCTTTTTTTGTTTTTTTGCTTTTTTCTTTCTTCACTGTTTTTGTTTCTCCGTTTTCTTTTCTTTTCCTGCTTTTTCTTTACCTCTTTCTTCCTTTCTTTCTTTCTATCTTTTTCTCTTTCTTTTCCCTTCCATATTATTCTTTCCAGGAGCTTTCTGTTGAACCTTACTTCCAGATTTCCTTATGAGCTTGTACTGTTGTTCCTTGGAACCAGAATTCTTTTTAATTAGGCTCTTCTTTTTTCTATCGTCTCTTTCTCATTAAAACCTTGCTTACTGTAAAAATAAATAAATAAATAAATAAATAAATAAATAAATAAAAATTAAAAAATTATTATTATTATTATTATTATTATTATTTATTACTTTTACTATTATTATTATTTTTGTTTCTAGATAAAAATTAAAAAATTATTATTATTATTATTATTATTATTATTATTATTATTATTATTATTATTATTATTATTATTATTATTATTATTATTATTATTATGGAGGGGTGCACAAGATGGCACTCCATGGGAAGAGGAGGTGGTTGGGCCTCTCCCCACGAAGGTGACCGCTTGGGGAGGGCGGTCACCGGGATATGCGCAACTCTCAACTGGGCATTTACTCGGTAGGGGTTCGGCCAGGCAGGTTGTGGGGTTGTCTGTTGGATTGTTGGCTGGCTCGTTTTTCTTGGCTGTTGGTTTGGGTCTGGTTTCCTGGTTAGCCCATTTCGCCGAATTTCCTGCCGAGTAAATGCCTGGGGACTTCCAGTTCCGGTTTGGTGATCTTGTTGAGGTCAGCATTCGGAGGAAACAGTACCGAGATGGGTTGAAGATAGGATTCACATTGAGCCAAGATGGGGCTGAGTTGACCTGTTCCAACTCGGCTCCATTTCGGCTTCATGTTAATCCTATCTTCATCCTATCTGGGTTTTGTCTCCTCCCTATCTTCGCTTCTTCGGGGTTGCCTAACTGGAACACATGATGAGCGCACGTTGGAGAGGGGCTTCAGTCGGTCCCAATGCCTTGCCAGTGCCTTGCTGCGTTACCGTGCCTTGCCCCATGCATTCACACCCTCCACCGTTGCATTTCTAACTGAGCAGCTTCGGCTGGGATTACTATACTTGTCTGTAAGACCCTATAGCTACCGCTAGGTTTGCGCCTTCTATACCCACGTGGAGGAAGGAGTTTCAGCGGCACGCCGTCCGATCTGGCTCCACTCGGGGACATCCGTACCATATGATGTGTATTGTTAGGAGCAGCTGAAAGTCCATAAGGCATGAGAGTAGAGGCGTTGGCGATGCGATGGAGAGTGTGTGTAGTGCGTGAGGCAGGTTCTGGCGACGCTGGGGGTGCTGGCGGGCGCCGAAGGGCACGAAGCGACGCGGCAGCGTCCAGTGACACCGGCGGAAATGCGTGTAGTGTGTGTTGCAGATACCGCCGATGCTATTTGCATGGACGGGCGCTTTCCTCGGCGTAAAGAGGCGCGGCGGTGATGGCCAGCGACATTGGCCGTCTACTACTCTCAATGGATTACAAATACGCGAAGCACGGAGCTACCACTGTGGCCCTTATGGGACAAGGTAGAATCGCCGAAGACCTGGACAATCCCCGTGGGAATGCCTCTTCGACGGGCTCTGGCCCGATGTCCCAGGATGGGAGGATGAGGGCTCGCGTATATGACGGAATTCCTGAACCACGTGGAGAGGCTATCTTAGCTGCGCCTCATCCTTCCTCCCCAAACCTGGCACACGGGTCGGCGCTTCAACATAAGGCGAGCGGCGCTATATGGCAGATGGCACCGCCGCCTCGACGGTACCGGCGGGTAGATCGGTACGACAAGGACGGGCGTAATCTGATTGTCTGGGGGCTCTCAGAACGCGCCAATCTACAGGAGATCGCCTCCAAAATGAGCGGTCTTGGTCTGGTGGTCCCGGTAATGGAGTGGCAAGGCCAGCGAATGTTTCGTCACCTGGAGCTGGTCTACGAGGACGATGACAGCAGGCAGACGGCGTTGCAGCAACTCAAACATCTCAAATTCTTCGGCAGAGGGGTCAATGTGGCCCTTGGGCGCAGGTTCAGGGACAGGGAACGTGTCCGAAGGCTTATTCGCATCCATCTGCGTGGGGAAGCGGCGGTCCGGAAGGAGGAAGCTGCGACGGGATATCGCGTCTTGCCTCTGCATGAAGAATGTGTCGATGATGTGCAGGTGGTGTCTTCGGAATTGGCTGCCGATGCACCTAAGTGCGTGTCTGAGTGTGCTGATATGCATGTGGTGCCCCTGCATTCGGCGGCCAGTGCAGTGGGGGACCAACCTGCGCAAGCACCTGCAGAGGGGGGCAGCACGAGGGCGGAAGCCAAGCGCGGCCGTCGGGTCCGGAAACGAGCCAAGAAGCACCGCTCCAAGCAGTTCGATACCGGCTTCAAGCTACTCGTCGCGAGTCACAACTGGCAGGGTAAAACGGGATACGACAACGTAGGCACGGCGGAATGGGCATCATTCTACAAGCACGAGGGCTGGCTAGTCATCGGGGCTCAGGAGCACCGCATGGGCAAGAAGCAACTTTCCAAATGCAGCCTGGATGGATTCCGGATTTTTGGAAAACCTGCGGAGGTCAGCGAGAAAAATCGCTGCAAGGGTGGGGTTCTATTCGCGGTGGCTAACTTCCTTGGTCCGTATTGCAGCCTGGTGTCAGCCCCCGTCGACCACCGGCAGCAAGTGTGGCTGCGTATCGCCTCGGGTGTTACCGGCGCTCACGATATCTATGTGGGCAACGGCTACTTTCCCCAGGAAACGCAGGAAGAAGAGTCGTCAGAGGCGTATGCGGCCTGGCAGGCAGCTATAGCTTTTTTTGGAGCCAAAGGTCTTGTGGTCACGGTGGCGGATGCCAACGCGAAGCTCGGGCCGGCATGCAGCCGAAAAGAGGAGGGCATCGTCGGTCAGCACGGGGAGGTCGATGATAAGGGAGCACCGGTACGTTCGGAGAACGGCAAGAGACTCGCGGCTGTCCTCGTCGCTACGAGCCTGCGAAATCTGAGCGGCTTCTCGTGCCCAGTGGAAGGGTCCTACTGGTGGTCCCGGCGTGAGCAGCGCGGCATGGGCACAGGCAAGCACCTCCTCGATTACATCTGCGCGTCGCCTGGCTTGGCATCTGGAGCAAAGTTCGGAGTATGCGAAGATGATCTTGATACGGACCACAAGGCAGTATGGGCCGAACTGACGTGGAGCGGCCAGCGCCGACCAAAGCGGGCTGCGAAACCTTACAGGTCCTTTCGTGTTGATAAGCTTATTGGTGCTGGTGTCTCGGGTAATGATCACGCTGCGAAGCAAGCGCTGGATTATCTACGCGACAAGTTCGATGACGTATTCCAGCATTGCCTACAGAAGCTTGGAGTACATCAGCTGCCTGAGCTTGACCTATCGGGTGGTGCCGACAGCCAACGGGTGGTAGATGACGTCACCGAGCGAGTGGCGCAGTCCTTCCGAATGGCGGCGCACCGGGTCCTTGGCTCCAGATGTATACGACCCCGTTTCACCAACAATTGGTTCGACGGGGAGCTAAAGGAGCTCATTCAGCAGCGCCGGGAGGCCTACGCAGCATACAGGAGGGATGAATCGAATGCGGAAGCCCGTCTGAATTGGCTACGGCTCCGCAAGCAAATTCGGAAGGCAACTCGGGCCAAGAAGTCCGCCTCCTTCAAGCAAGTGCAGGAAGAAGCGGTCAAATGTCAACGCGAGCAATCCTCAAAGCGCTTTTGGCTACTCGCGAAGCGGCTTGGCGGGGCACGCAGAACGAAGGTCTCCGCGCCGGTGCAAAGGGAGGATGGCTCACTGGCGTGTACGCTGCCGGAAAAGGTCGCTCGGTGGGAGGAATTTCGGAAAAATTCGGTGAAGCCACGGGAAAATCCGGCAAGTGCGGCTGTTGTGGTGGAGTGCTGTGCAGAAGCAGGCTCGTTGGAGTGGGAGGAAGCCGAAGCTAAGCGGCAGTTCCACTGGAACGATCGCTTCAGAGATGAGGTGGCCCGGGCTATGAAGGAGCACGAAGTAGGTGAAGACACTTGCGAAGAGCTGGACAAGCCGTTCACGCAAGAGGAGGTCCTTGCAAGGCAACGTGCCCTGAATAACCACAAAGCTTGTGGCGAGGACAAAGTGAAGAACGAGATGCTCAAGTATGGCGGCGCCTACATCAATGGCTACTTAACGCAGTACTTCAACTGGATTCGAGAAGCCGAGAGGACTCCAAAAGCTTGGGGCAAGGCAATCATCGTCAATATCCCCAAGGGTGGGGATCCTACGGATCCTGACAACTGGAGGGATATCTCGATTATTAGTTGCCTTGGTAAGCTGTATCTGTCCTTATTAGCTACTCGTCTAACGCTCTTCGTGGATGGCCCGGATAAGCTACGTCCAGAGCAGGGAGGCTTCCGCCCGGGGCGTCGCACCACGGATCAGGTCTTTACCCTTTGGCAGAGGTTGAAGGGGCGTCAGCAGCAGAAGCGGGAGTCGTATGTCCTGTTCGTCGATCTACGCAAGGCTTTCCCGTCTGTTTGGAGAGATGGCCTATTTGAGAGGCTCTGGAAGCTGGGTGTAAGGGGCAAGTTCTGGCGCACGCTACGCAGGTGCTACGAGCAGACTTCGTCGCAAGTGCTAGTTGATGGAGCACTCACCCCCGAAGTACTGGAGGGTGTAGGCGTCCAACAGGGGTCCCCTCTCTCTCCCACACTCTTCAACGTCTTTATGGATGAGCTGTGTGATCGCCTGGCGAGTGCCCTCAAGATCACGGATGTGAAGCGGCTGAACGACATCAAGGCACTTCTATACGCGGACGACGTGGCCCTCATCGCTCACAGTCGCACCGAGCTCCAGAAGATGGTCAATGTTGTGGCCAAGTTCGCGGAAGATTACCGGCTGGAAGTCAACTTGAAGCCCGGCAAGACGGAAATCATGCCCATTTACACGTCGAGCAAGGCGAAACGACCAAGTATCAGGGAGCGAGGTGAGCCCGTGGTGTGGTTTCGCGGCCAGAAGCTTTGTGTCACCAGTCAGTACAAGTACCTGGGAGTGGTTATCACCGACGACCTGAAGTGGAAGGAGCAGGCCCTGCGGGCTACGCGTGTCACTGAAGTCACCACCGCAGGTTGGTACTCTTTGTGGTGTGCAGGTGAGATACAAGCTAGGTATCGTCTCATGTGCTGGAATCAACTTGTGGGGGCCAAGCTGAAGTACGCCTTCGATGTCTGGCGTGCCCCCGTATCGCAGCTCACCAAGCTGGAGGCAGCAATGCTGCGCCCCATGAGGATGATTCTCGGCATCAGCCCTAAGACAAGCAAGTGGATTACACTCTTTCTGGCGCGCTCTTTGAGTGCGGAGCGTTTGCGGCGGGCGGCGCAACTGAAGTTCTATGGACGGCTGCGTGTTCTACCGGAGAAGCGATTTCCTGTCATCGCATCTCAAGTCAAATCCGACTGGACTGCGGAGGCCGAAGGCGCTATCAGGGACTCAATGGATCTACAACAAGGGCTTCAGGAGCTCCTAAATAGCTCAGAGAAGGACCTCGAGGGTTGGAGTTCGACTGTGGACAAGTGGGCCCTTCAGCAGGACGTCAAGATGGTGCAGCAACTGATGTGGGACAAGCGAGAGGCAGGCAGCGATCTTACTGATGGCCTGCGAGTCATCCTAAGACAAGTCTTTGGAACTAAGTAGTTCCCAAGATGGGTAGCCCTTGATGATGCGCATTATAATCTGCTTCGGAGAAGGTTGCTCAGCTGCAACAACCGCCTTCGGTTGTACCGCAGCAAGTTGGTCAGTGGCATGTCCCCTCGCTGCTTCTGTTGTCATGATGATGTCAATGAGTCCCTTGCGCACTTCTTATGGGATTGCCCCATGCATGAGGGGAGACGTAAGCAGCTGTTGCTGAGTATGCTGAGGCTCGGTGGCATGGCTGTGGGGGGTGCTGAGGGAGATGGAGGGAGTGAGGAGGGTGGTGAGGTCGTAGGCGGTGAGGTTGTGGTGGAGGATGTGTTGCTTGGGCGGGAGCGGGAGGGCTCTGTGCGGCAGGGTTGGGATGATATGTCGCCTGTGGATCAATCACGATTGTTTTGTAAGTTTTTTCAGGGGAAGTCGCGCTTCCGCAGTAACTTTAGGCTTGCTGCGTTGTTAGGGGTTACAGCGTTGCGTCCCCCTCCAAAGTTGGATGTGTTGTTTGGATCATATGTGTCTGAGTGTTGGTCTGCTAGGGAGGGTAAAAGGGAGGAGCTGGGGTGGAGGATGGGGGCGAGGAGGTGATTGACCTCACTGAGGTTCCATCAGCTTCTGTCCCACCCTCACCCCCAAGTGACGTTGATGTTGCGCGGCGCGGCCGTCCGCGCAGTGTGGACGTCCTGGCTAGAGAGAGGGGTTCGGGAGCGCAGCGTAGTGTCTCCGAGTTCTTCTCTTCAGCTAACACCCTCGCATCTAGCTCTTCATGCACTTCACAGCCCCCATCTGCCCCTGCTGTTGCTGTTGCTGCTATGTCTGTTTGGTGTTCTGACAATGCGTTGGGATCGGCTGACCCCGGTGACCCAATGGAGGCACATGTCCAGGATCTGGATCTGATGCTATAGTCTGAGGAAGCCTATTATTATTATTATTATTATTATTATTATTATCATTGGACACCGTGATAGCCCAGTGGTCAAGTTCTACCATCTGGGCCCTGTCGCCAGTTCGATTCCCGTCGGTGCCACCAGTATTTTCATTGAACATACCGGTCCGTCTGGACCAGTATTTTCATTGAACATACCGGTCCGTCTGGAAGTGTTGGAACTGCCCTTGCGGGGGTGTCATTACAGCCTATCGTCAATTCTTCGTACTCCCCTCACGGGTGAGACGATGGAGGCGCATGTTCAGAAATGCATCAGCCATTGACAGAGAAGCACTATTATTATCATTATTTATTTTTTTTTTACTATTATTATTATTTTGTTTCTAGTTGTTCCTTTCTTCTTTTTCTTTCTTTTCTTTTTCATTCTTTTCCCCTTTTTTTTGTCATTTTCTTTTTCGTTTTTCCTTTCTATTGCTGCTTGTTAGGTCTGGGCTTGTTCTGGCAGGGCTCTACTGTATGTTTATGCTTGTGGCTTGTGGAGTTTCTTCTGGTCTATGAGGGGGGTGGGGTGCGGAGTGGTTTGGCTCGACTAGCTTGAGGCTGCATGTCTATGAGGTTGCCAGGCTTGGGCTGGTCCTTATGGATACTGCAGCACTCGGCATAATCGCGTCGCGAGTACGCCACGTCGAGCCTTACTACGCTCTGCACACCACCCTCCTGGCTACGATAGCCTCCGGGTGCGAGTGAAATGAATTAGGTGCTGCAGTTTCCTTAAGGGCTGTCTCACTGACTGTCAATTGATCTCACTTGCGCCCATGTTAGTTATGTCTTACCTTTTCTGGCACTTTCCGCTCTTACCTTCTAGTTCAGTATCGTCTCCCTTGCCACTGTCTGGCGTTGTGTTTGCTTGTTTTGCTTTTTGTGTTTGTTGCTGCATCTATTGTTGCCTTTTTGTTTTGTTTTTGTTTTGTTTTTGTTTCTTTTGTTTTGCTTGTTTGTCTGTCTCTTTTGTTTCTCTTGTTTTTTTGTTTTTTTGCTTTTTTCTTTCTTCGCTCTTCTTTGTTTCTCCGTTTTTCTTTTCTTTTCCTGGTTTTTCTTTGCTCTTTCTTGCTTTCTTTCTTCCTGTCTTTCTTTCTCTCTTTCTTTTCTCTTCCATATTATTCTTTCCAGGAGCTTTCTGTTGAGCCTTAGTTCCAGATTTCCTTATAAGCTTGTACTGTTGTTCCTTGGAACCAGAATTCTTTTGAATTAGGCTCTTCTTTTTTCTGTCGTCTCTTTCTCATTAAACCTTGCTTACTGAAATTTTAAAAAAAAATTTAAAAAAGGGGGGGGGGGGATTTGGATTTTAAAAAATAAAAAATCCTTTTATTTATTTATTTATTAACACATTAAGCAAGGTTGATTGGTAAAATAGAAAAAAGAAAGGACGTACAAAACAAACTATAATCATGCGGTCTGCTTCTAAAGGAACATCAGTGCAGGTCCTAAAGGAAAACTGGATCTAAGGATCGACAGAAAGGCTCAAAGAATAATAAAAATGAAAGAAAGGAAGAGGAGAAAAAGAAGAAAGAGAAAAATAAAAATAAAATATGAACAAAGAGAGCAACGAAACAAGAAGAAAACAGAAGGATAAGCACAAACAGACCAGACAGAGGAAGCACAATAAGTTAGTAAAGCAAGGAGTACTGCAAGGGCAGATGATATAGACGAAACAAGAGCGTGAGAGAAAAAGAGAACGTGAACGAAAGTACGGTGGGAAAAAGACAACAAGTGTCAGTCACAACTGTACTCAGTGGTGTAGAAGCTGAAAACACACACACACACACACATACACACACACACACTAATGATTAAAATTCTAAGTGGTGAAAAAAAAAAAAAAAAAAAAAAGAATTCATTTGAATTAGGCTCTTCATTTTTCTTTCGTCTTTTTCTCATTAAACTACCTTGCTTATTGTAAAAAAAAAAAAAAAAAAAAAAAAAAAAAAAAAAAAAAAGTTTCTTCTGGTCTTTGAGGGGGTTGGGGTGCGGAGTGGTTTGGCTCGACTAGCTTGAGGCTGCATGTCTATGAGGTTGCCAGGCTTGGGCTGGTCCTTATGGATACTGCAGCACTCGACATAATCGCGTCGCGAGTACGCCACGTCGAGCCTTACTACGCTCTGCACACCACCCTCCTGGCTACGATAGCCTCCGGGTGCGAGTGAAATGAATTAGGTGCTGCAGTTTCCCTAAGGGCTGTCTCACTGACTGTCAATTGATCTCACTTGCGCCCATGTTAGTTATGTCTTACCTTTTTCTGGCACTTTCCGCTCTTACCTTCTATTTCAGTATCGTCTCCCTTGCCACTGTCTGGCGTTGTGTTTGCTTGTTTTGCTTTTTGTGTTTGTTGCTGCATCTATTGTTGCCTTTTTGTTTTGTTTTTGTTTTGTTTTTGTTCTATTGTTGCCTTTTTGTATTGTTTTTGTATTGTTTTTGTTTTGCTTTTGTTTCTTTTGTTTCGCTTGTTTGTCTGTTTCTTTTGTTTCTCTTATCTTTTGTTCTTGCTGCTTTTTTGTTTTTTTGCTTTTTTCTTTCTTCGCTCCTCTTTGTTTTTCCGTTTTCTTGTCTTTTCCTGGTTTTTCTTTTCTCTTTCTTCCTTTCTTTCTTTCTGTCTTTCTTTCTCTCTTTCTTTTCTCTTCCATATTATTCATTCCAGGAGCTTTCTGTTGAACCTTAGTTCCAGATTTCCTTATGAGCTTGTACTGTTGTTCCTTGGAACCAGAATTCTTTTGAATTAGGCTCTTCTTTTTTCTATTGTCTCTTTCTCATGAAACCTTGCTTACTGCAAAAAAAAAAAAAAAAAAAAAAAAAAAAAAAATGATTGAAAGACTTTGAATTCTTTTCTCTTCTGTGTCTGTGTGTGTATGTGTGTATATAGTTGTATATGTATATATATATTATATATATATATATATATATATATATATATTATATATATATATATATATATATATATATATATATATATATCATTTATGTATTCGCGACTTGTCCAACCGCAGACTATAAAAAAAGCCTTAAAAAAGTAAAAAACCAACATTAGACATATAGAAAACATACATAGAAAATTAACATAAATTTTTCTAATTGAGCACATTAAGAGAGATTTTGACGAAAGGACACATAAACCATATTTTTATTTCATAAAAATATATATAAACTGCGTGTATATGGTTTATGTGTCCTTTCGTCAAAATCTCTCTTAATGTGCTCAGTTAGAAAAATTTATGTTAAACATTTGACACTTTTTTATTTTCTATGTATGTTTTCTATATGTCTAATGTTGGTTTTTTACTTTTTTAAGGCTTGTTTTATAGTTTGCGGTTGGACAAGTCGCGAATACATAAATGATCACACCACAAACGGGGGGAAGGGGGGCGGATACTCATGAAGTGAGTGGCGGGGGGTTGGGGGGGATACACATGAACATACAACAAAATATTTTTTGCGACACTGCGACAAAAAAAATCCAGTAAAAGTGTGCGGGCAAAATGATGCCGTGTGCCCGCCCGCCCGCAGACCCGCAGACCCGCAGACCCGCAGACCCGCAGACCCACATTACCGCAGAACCATTTTTTTACCGAAATTGGTGGCACCGGCTCAGCCATAACGATATTGTTTTTTTTGCTTCCAGAGTGTCCTTAAAAAAACAAGGACTGATTAGAAGCGGTATTATGGCAAAATAGGCCTTCGTATCAATGGCGGGTGGTAATCTTAATGTAATACGTTCTTAAAAAATAAGGACGGGTGGAAAGATGAAGAGTAAGACGACTTATAGTGAAATACTGCTTGCTAGGTGTCCTTATTTTTTTCAATAAGTCCTTATTTTTTTCATTTTTTTATAAGATACTCATTTTATTGTTTCATTTTTTTCTCAAAAACGTGAAAAAGTTTTGAAAATGTAAAAAAAAATCAATTTTTTCCATGTTTTGGAGGCGAAGTTTTCGATCGGTTTATTACCCGCGATGAATAGGAGCGCGTATTTTGCTGTTTTTGTAAATCAAGGGTACTTATAAAAATAAGGATCCGCCAACTCACAAGGACTTAAACAATAGGTGTAGGGGGCTTATTTCGTTAAAACGTCTTCATTTAAACTATCGGGGGTGGTAATCCCCTGTTCTCAAATGTAACATTACCCCCCTCGGCCAAATGGTATTATGGACGATAAAGGGGGGGGGGGGGTCGGCCAACTTCTCTGAAAACAGGGGACTAAAACAGGGGACGTCCACAAGGACATAGTTAAACTCAGTCAAATGTGGTTAAATCCTCTTTTATATACCCTTTTTTTATAATAATAATGTTAATAAAAATAAGGAAGTAAGGATGGGGCGTGTGGTAATATGGGCGGAGTTAGAATTACAATAAAATACCGCTTCTAGGGTGTCCTTAAAATTATAGGGGACTTTAAGATTAAAAAAAGTACTTTAAGGACGGGGCAAAAAGAAGCAGTTGAAGGTGATTTACGCTCTGAGACAAACGTGGTGGCAAACAATGAAGGAAGCGTCGGCGAAGCGGAATTGACGGGGAGTTAATTTTGATTTATATAAAAAATATAGACTTGTCTTATATACACTACGATGTGGAGCGAAGATGACAAGAAGTTTGTTAGGCAGTTAAGAGTTGCTACAACTGAAAGTAAAATTTATGAAATCGTGTCCAACTTCTACGATAGCGAATTAAAACCAAGTATAGCCTTTCATAATGCTATTATATCTTTATTTAGCACGCCAACTAGTGATGAAGAGGTGCTTGAGGCACTAAAGGTAATATATCCTAAATATGCTATCGTGTATCCAAATTTGAATAGTAGAAGACAAAGACTTTCTGAGGTGAGAAAGAAAGCGATAGAACCTTACCAGAGCGAAAAAGTATATGAAATGAGCAAACTGGATAAGTATTTTAATCTAAATGAAGACGAGCTGATTGATATCGTTGAGGGGTATAAGAAAGATGTCAAAGCCAAAAATGAACAAAAATACAAATTGATGTCCGTGATGTAATGGCTAAAATGAACGATATGATATTAAGTAATGACACTTATCTTAAACTGCTTGCTTTGATGATAGCAATTGGAGCGAGACCTGTGGAAATATTTGACAAAAACACGTATGAATTAATACCAGATAAACCGAGTTGGTTGCGAGTGAATAACCTAGCGAAAAAGAGAGAAGGACAAAAAAAGAATTAGACTGAGAGGCCTGTTGTCCTTCTTACTCCCCAGTTTGTAATAGAACAAGTAAATTCAATACAAAATCATTTCAAAAAGAAAAGAGCAGTCATTATCAACAGCGAAGGAGTGCTTGATAAGCAAAAGAATAATGAACTAAACAAAAGAATTATTAAAATCTTCCCTTGGCTATCGGAATACACACAGAAGAGCACTATGTTGCGAAAACTATATGCTAGTTTGTCGTATAGTAATTTTGCCAATCCGAAATTAGAGAATTTTAACACGTGGGTAAGCAATGTATTGGGGCACGGCGATATGCTCACCAGTTTTAGTTATAGTTGGGTTAATGTGGCCGACCCTGAAGAAATTAAGGCAGAAAGGATTAAAACAGAATTAGAGGAGTTGAGACGCAAAATAGATTTATATTTGAATTTAAATAATACTAATGAAATTAAAAGCGAAAACGGAGACGAAGAATGTAAATACCAACCATTAGGTAAAAGCGCTAGTAGAGAGGATAAGTATAAATTGCTTGAGCAGATTTACAATGATAACCCGAATATTACAAATACTAAACTGCGAAAATTAAGCGGGATTGGAGCCGTTATTGTCAATACGTTTATTAAAGAGAAGAGGGGCGAAGCGACGAAGAGCGAAGCAAAAAAAGAAGAGGAAACAAAAGCCTCATTAAGAAGAAGTATGAGAAATAAAAAGAAGGCTAATACTTAACAACGATTAAAGGCGGTTCGCGATATCTCGCCCTAATATTAGACTCTCTTCTATAGCAATTAATGGAACAGATCGTGAAAAACTGAACACCATCTACATTATCAATATCAACTGCTATAATAGGAGGGTGCGACTGGAATGTGCGAGACAAGCCACATATATTACAAAATTATTTTTTATAATCCTGCTGGGATATCTCTGAATAAACAAATGTCCTTATGTGTCCAACTATATCACTCTGCAATTCACGTATTATTATTGACATGATTTATATTACATATTATATAATAAAAATGAATTTGTTTGGTCAAAGCACGAATACGACATCATCATCAACTACATCGTCATCTTCTTCTTCATTATCAACGGATGCTATAAGAGACGCATTACCTACAACGGCCTTCGGAGAATTGCGAACGGCCACTTTGTCGCCAGTATTACAAAATGTATTCACTTATGGCATTAATACTCGTTTCTTTGACAAAACAGAAACAAACGGCGGGGTGTTATCATCTGCTAATTCAATGGCGGTTTTGACTACATCTGCCTCGGGTAATTCAACTGCGCAGATTACGACTATTGAGCGAGCCAAATATAGAAGTGGTATGGGTTTAGTTGCTAGATTCTCCGCATTGTTTCCTTCATCTACCACCGCGACTACTTTCAATTGCGATATTGGCATAGGCACACCAGCAGACAATTTATGTTTTAGACAATCAAACTCGGGAATGTCTGTTGTAAGAAGGGCGGGAAGTGTTGAAAATGTGGTTAGTCAGTATGAGTGGAATGTTGATAAATGTGATAATACGGGAAACTTCCCCACGATTGATTTTACCAAATTGAATGTGTTTGAAATAGTCGTCCAATATCTGGGTAGCGGTCAAATTACATTCAAAATTGAAAACCCGCGCACTGGACGAATGGAGATAATTCATGCGATTAAATACGCGAGCACTGCTACTACTCCATCATTGGATCAGGCGGCGTTTGCTATTTATGCGAAGGCATATTCATCGACCCTTCAATCCGTCGTAATGAAAACGGCGAGTATGTTTTTGGCGGTTGAGGGGAATATTGATAGGACTATTGCTATAACCAATTCGTATGACAATGTCAAAACTATAGGAGCAACCGAGAATGCCATATTTACTATTAGAAACAGCGCCACATTCAACAGCAAAACGAATTATAACATAATCTACTTTGAGAATTTATGTATTAGCAACTCAGACACTAAAACATGTATCGCGAGAATTATTCTTAATACCACATTAGGGGGGTCGCCTTCTTACTCTAATTACGATACAGCCACATCATTGGCCGAAGTAGATACAGCGGGGACAACAAGAACGGGTGGAAGCGTGATATTTACTTATGTATTGTCTGCTGGCTCATCCATATATATTGATTTGTCCCAATATAACATCAAGATAGGGTCAGGTAAGACATTTACTATATCCGCACAAAATACGAGCGGTGGAACGGCGAGCATTTACGCTTCATTGAACTGGATTGAAGACCAAATTTAAACAAAAAAAGAAGGATATTATATCATAGAATACGTTATCTATACATAATGTATAGATTGTATTTGCGCGTCAAATTTGTTTTCTATCTCTACTGCTATTTTTTTATGTATTCAAAATCTTTGTTTTTGATTAACTTTTCGGTTATACGTGCGTGATTTCTCTTCAAATATATGTAGAATTAGTCAATATTTGCACCGCAGGGGATTTGCTCTTTATGTTGTTGTCGTCGGCGTGAGTTGATGTTTTTGATTAACATAAATAATACGTCTAAATTTTGTATGTAGGTCATTATATCTATACATTCTTTTTTTTGCTTAAGCATGATACACCTTGAGAAGAATACTAACTTCAAAATTGACAGGACATTCAAGCACTTCACCGCCCGCATTTCTAATTACAATATCAATAGACCTTAAACTTTTCGTCGTATTAAATGGCACATAATCGGCGACATCATTAGAACTCTCAAAATAGCACTGGACTCCATAGGGTTTATCTAAATTACATTTACCAACGACAGAGAAATTATCATTTGCTTCAACTAAACCAGACTGATTTAAAGCACGGCTATGGGCATAAACGGCCGTTTCACCGATTAGATTGACTATAGATTGCATCGTGCTACTCGCCGCCGCCGAGATATCGGCAGTTAGTCCTATCTTGTCTCTAATCGTGCTATTATCATAATCAAAAGCATACGTATCACCAGTGAAAGCGAAATTCAATTTATTAACGGAGTTCAAAGTTATAACTACGGAGTTGGGGGTAATTGCTGAATTAATCGCAGTTTGAAGAGCTGTAATAAACGTATCAATGGTGTATTGATTTGCTGTTACGATTGCCGTTTTTGTAGCCGATCCAGTTGTTTTAATCAATGTGAGAGTGTTGGCATAACTCGGTATGTTTGGGAAAACGTTTGGAATAGAGATACTTTTAACGACATAAGCACTGATTATATCAATATTACGACCAGTTGCTGGTAAATCAACGACGAAACGGCCATTGTGAGTAGAAGCGGATTTTGATTCTGTTTTATCGCTTGAGGAGACGCGAAGGAGGAAATTTTTTTTGTTCGCTTTTCGTCTTCAAGATTGCTTATCGTAAATGACATTGTTATATATTACAAAATATTATATTCTAATTTTTAATTTTTTTTATTGTTTTACGACGCATCTGCTAGGATAGATAGACGCAACTTTGACATATTTCAACCAAGCAGTGATGGCACGATTCGCATCATAATTGGCCGCATAACGAAGAGTGACTTCCGCAGTTCGTGAGTTATTAACGGCAAGACCAGATGCTCCAATATGAGGCGACTGATTGAGTGTCTGAATAATGGTAGCAAATCCTGAGTTGGATGTAATTCCTGTTTTATCTGAAGTAGAATACCACTTACGAAAGTTTTCAAGAGAAACAGATGAAGACATGTAAGCATCGCGAATGCCCATAGTCGCTTGAAGATTGTTAATATACAATTCGGCACATCCTCGTCGAACGGCATCCAGAGAATCGGTGCTTCCTCCAAGTTCCATCTTCTGTTGTGGAGCATACCAATCACCAATACGGCACTGATACTGCTTATAAGGCATTTGAGCAGTTCCAAGGTTATCAATATCAGCACTGTCCGCGAGTACATTTTGAGTTACGATATACAAGCACTGAGCGCGAGCAACGGCCTTATTTATTTGAAGATTAAAATCGTCAGATGTGGCAGGATTTGCCTTTTGATTGTAATATGTTTCATAAGTGTATGGGAGCCCATCCTTACTTCCCATCTGCTCCATAACATTTCTCTGGACGAAAGCAAGAGAGAATGTCTCCAACATAACGACTGGATTGATACAATGTAAGTCAAAGCAGCACCACTAAACTCAGCAGGAATAGAAGAAGTTTTCCCATCACCACTTCCAATAATGGTAAGTGCCTCCTGAGGTGGGGCGAATGTCAAACGAAGTCTCATACCACTAATCAAAGAAGGATGAATGAGAGTTTCTTCATTAAACACTCCCGAAAAGTAATGAAGAGGAATACAAACTTTCAAGTATTGGCCAGTGCCAACGGCCGTGGGGGTATTAACCGCAAAATCAACGACTGAATTATCAGTAATATTATTACTAACTTCAACATTTTCTCTTTGTCCCGCCATCTGTGCCTCCCGACGATAATCAAAAGGATAATGTCATGGAAGAATGTTTCGTACCATCTTGTTCAAATCTTCAATTCGTTCAAGTTCACTGCCATCCTTGCTTTCCAACAAAAATCTTTCAAAAATAGCAGTTGCTGGTGTGTTTTGAAAACCAATCGCACAGTCGTTATCTGCTTTAGTGTCCAACCCGTCGGCCTTAATATCAAATGTTAAATAGCAATTTTTTCCATAAACAAAATCAGTGCTCGCCTGTAGTGTAAAAATCATTTCAGTCCCCGACGAACTGGTATAAGTCTGCTGGTCGGCGAAGTTCTTCTTAAAGATACTCCCCTGCTCAGTGAATGCTAGATTTGCTGGCAACTCATATCTGAGGTTGTTGAGGGTCATCAACTCCTCAGTATTTTTAGAATCCTTTCCTTCCATTTTTTTTGTGTGTGCTTGTGAGGTGGTGAATTTCGCGATGCTACTATACTAAAAAAAATAATAGAAATTAAAAATAATTATTTATTCACCTGAAACGGATTGTTTAATAATATCAACTGATTTTTGTATATTGTCAAGTCTCGCATCTTGTGGTGAAGTCAATTGAAACTCTCTTGCCTCAGCATTTTGAACCGCTTTCTTCAAATAAGCCAAACTGCTAACAGCGGTGTCCAAATCAACAACATCCCCATTTTCTTTGCTATCAGAAATGTCGGTTAATGTGTTTTGAATGGTGCTCTTCTCATGCGGGACAAGGTCGCCAAATTCGGTTAATGGCTGATTAACTAATGGAGCACCATGACTACTCCACAATTCAGACTGATTTAGTTGAAAACCATCACTCGCGGGCCGGTTTCCTTCGTTGAGTTTGTTAATAAACTCGTTAGACAATCTATTGGAAGCATACGTGTTTTTAATCATTATATAATATAAGTTAATTTAATTTAAATCAACTTTAAAATATATTTTATCAATTACCATTAATTATTGTTTTTATAATTTGTAAATTTTTGTGTGTAATTCTTTCTTCTTTCATTTTCTTTAAATCCGCTATGGCTTGATTTACATCAACGTCGCTAGTTTGAGCATTTTTTTTTGTTGGTGGTAGAGTTTCCTTAGAAGCATCTACTATTGCTTCTATCTTGCTTGCTGGTGTTGTGGTAGTTTGTTTCGGCACAGCAACAGGAGTGGGATTAACAGATTTGGGTAAAGATTGTTCAACCTTCGGCGCTGGAGACATTTCAACAGGCTTGGCATTTGGTTCGGGAGTTGAATTATTTGCCGATGCTATGTCTGGCGCCTTTCTTTTTAATGCTTCGTCTGGCACTTGGTCTGGTTGCCCGCTGGCAATAGGTTGTCCATTGTTCTTACTTTCCGATTTGCCGCTTCTATCTTCCTTACTGCTAAGTATTCGGGCGTTCCCTTGCGAATGGTTACGAATTTTCCTTGTGCGTTTTGTTTATGCCAAAGTGCGATTGCCTGATGATAGCAAGTTTTGTATAATTTAGTTGATTCCGTCATGACATATATTATGGCGAAAAAAAAACCATTTAATTAAATTTTTTACAGGTTTGTCATATCTCTATCCTTATTTAATCGCAATATAGTAGAGAAATTCTTTCTAAACTGGGTTGTTCTATCACTAGCCGTATTATTAATTGCTAGAAACGAATAAGGTTCTGCCGTAGCATATTTAACCATATTGTAAAATTCTTTTTTGGTGAGAAAAGGACTTTCATATTCATCTGCCAGTCTGTCAAGTTCGCTCCGCCTTACTCCATTAAAAATAATCATCCAATGGCAATCAATTCTTATTCTTCGTGGAAGTTGTGTATAACTCTGCGTTGCTACCCAGACTGACACCTTAGCATGTGTTGAAGCGAAAAACAAGTCTGTAAGCACTTCTGATTTGAGAGAAGTTTTACTCTGCGCAATGTCATCTAATAACAATAATATCTTTGGTGCCTTCTTAAAACCTTTAGTTTTAATTAGTTCTTTTTGTTTAGTTAATATGTCTCTCATTAACTCAGGCTTATCCTCTTTGATTATGTCTTCTGTTTTTAACTTGAGAGTGTCTTCTAAAATCGGGCACGGGCTTAAGCAAAATACGACTATTCTATCATAAAAACCTTTCAACATGTTCTTTTTGGCGAGTAGATTACAAATCATAACTGATTTACCTCCGCCAGTGCTGGCGCATATAACCATAGTCCAAATTGCTGGCAATATTCCTTCTTTTTGAATAGGGAGCAATTCAACGCTATCTCTTTGTGTTTTAATTGGTTGTATTTCCAAGTCATTGTGAAATTTGGGCGGTTTTTTGCTATCTAACTCTGTTATTACTGGCCTGTCAATGGTAAATTCCTCGTGTGCTTTTTCTATGTTGGTCTTCTCCAGATTTTGCTTCAAAAGTGTTTTTCGTGGCAACCTGTTTGCTATTAATCCTTTACGTATGGATTTAGGCATCTAATCTTATATTATAAGATATCTTATATTATGGGTTTTGAAAATAGTTTGGATTGTATCTATAATTATCATATTCAGCACCAAAGGGTTGGGGTGGTGAAGCATAATTATAGAAATAAGGAGAGCAAGGACTACCAAAAGCGTAATTACTTGGAGGATTGACGAGCGGTTTAAAATCCTTTCTTTCAGGACGAGTTTGAACTTGTCGCGGGATTTCAGCAGGGAAGTTTCTCGTCAGATTTCGTTTCATTTTTGGAAACTCTCTTTTTTCTTTTATTCTATTCTGGATGACTGCTCTATTGTATTTATTCACCATAAAGTGGTTATTTGTGTTGCTATAAAGTGTGTTGTCTAGTAATTCGAAATCATGCTTAGTTGCTAGCACGCGATCGCGTCTTTGTTCGTTGCCTTTAATAAGTGGGTTTGTTTGCGAAGTGCCAATTCCACCATTCTGGTCGCTTGGCATTAGAAAACGAATAAGTGCCATTTAGTCTTCTCTTCATCGGCGGGAGATTTTCCCATAATCTTATCAACCAATCTATCAATACTTCTCATGCTATCAACCATTTGGTCATTAGTTGTCGTGTTATCTGGGTCTTCTTTTAAATCATTCTGTGGCGGTTGAACAGGTTCTTCAACAAATCCGCTTGTTCTTGGCACTAGTGGCACTGGCAATGGTGCGGGTGTTGCTTGCGGTGGTGCGGGTGTTGCTTGCGGTGGTGCGGGTGTTGCTTGCGGTGGTGCTGGCGTTGCTTGCGGTGGTGCGGGTGTTGCTTGTGGTGGATTAGTTTTTTCAACTTGACTATCTTTTAACTCTGACTCTTCTAATTGCTTCATTTGTTCTGGTGTCAATTTACCCCTCACTTCTTCGTAAATTCTCTTATCCAAAATATCATCTGCGTCTGCTACGTCTGATATACTAGCACCTTGATTTAGTGCCTGTTTAATGGCCTCTTCCCATCCAACTTTTGGATCGTCATAATTAGAAAGTTTAATTTTCTTTCCAGTTTTCTCTCTCAACGATTTAACAAATCCCTTTAAGTGCCTCTTTTGGGCGCCTTTATCATCAAGTATGAGCAAGTTATTGCCCAGTCCAATAGTATCTGCTACAACCATTTCTGTTTGATTTAGCGTGGGCTTAACCTCAACAACTATATCTTTTTCTATACTTGGTGGAATATCTTTTATGCTCTGTGTATTTATTTTTTCTATAAAATTATTAATTGTACTTTCATTTGCTGGTGCGATAAGAGAATATCCTTTCACGCCATCGGCTTTTTCTTGCGATTTCACCATTTGATTAAAAACATCAACGAGTTCCGCATATTGTTTATTAAATGTAGCAGAGTCAACTACTTTATTTACTTTAAATGTCGTATCTTTACCAAAACTGCCCACATTTTTCATAATACCAATCATAGACATTAACGTTTTATCTACATCGCCTGTAAATACGTTATACTTCGCATCTGGAGGAGTGGTTTTGATAGTTTTCCAAAACTTCATCGCATCCCAAAAAGATACTCCACTGCGTGCCCTCCCCTGTGCTTCTAAGGCCATTCTAGATATATCCGCTTTTGAAAACATTGAGTTGTAATTGTCAAAAATACTCTTAGCAACTTCGGCCGTAGCCAATCCATTACTCGTTAGATAATCACTCATATTGGTAATTCTTTCAAAGTATCGTTTATCGGCAAAGTCTTGGACATTCTTATCACCTGACGCATACAATAAATCATGCTTGAAAGCAACTAAGTCCAAAGCATCTGCTGGGAGAATGTAAGGAAACTTACCACGAGTTCTATCTTCTAATTGAAGACGGCTTTCCACTCGTGTGCCCCCGCCATTATAATTACTTCCCTCGGTATGAATTCGTTCTTCTTCCAACTTAATGAGAGCATCTGGTTGAGCAGACCATGTTCTATATATTTCTCCAAGTGCTTTTCCAAGACCGAGAACCGTCATAGTCTCTACGCCTGTTTTAAATGCGCCCCACGCATTTAAAGACATTATTCCAGTGGCTAATCTGCTCGCATATTCTCTTAATACATAATCACCTATTCTTTGCTGTCCGCTCGCGATTAAACGAGGATTAGGCGGAGGCAAACCCAATCTCTCTGGCGCTTCATTTCCTGCTAGTGCTAGCAAAAGGGTATTTAAAGCATCTGATCTTCTTCTTCCAAGTAATCCAACATTCATCGCACGTAGTTGTGGATTGTTGGCAATTAATCTCAATATCTGCCCCCACGCTAGCCTTCTCACACCATATCGCCCAACACCTGTAGCAAGGTTAAGTAATCTATTAAGTCTGGGACTCATAATTATCTCTTGAATACTTCTAATAATGGCATTAACAAATCTTTCTACACTTCGGGGGTCATCACCTATTCGTGGCACAAGCATCTTGTGTTCGTCGCCTATCTTTGCTTCTATTGAAGCATCGTCTGGGTGTTTTCTCTCCCACTCTTCTCGGTTTTCTTTCCATTCCTTATATTCCTGCTCCGCTTGCGCTCTATCCTCTCTTCTTTTTACGCGAGTTTTGTCCGCTTTGCCTTTGTTTTTCATATACGTTAAACCCTTATCGGTTAATCGTTTTAAGGCTTCTTCTTTATATTCTTGTTTTACCAATTGTGTTATATCACGCTTCATTTGCTGGATATTGTCTTCTATGTGCGCTATATCATATTTATCGGTAGCCATTGCTAATTTTCGCATTTCAATCATTTGTTCGTTCATGGGGGCGGTTCCGTGTTTTCTTTCAAATTCTTTCATATCGATGCCATCATCGTGGAGGTGTGCTTTCAGTTCATCGTAATTCATATTTACATAAATACTTCGCTTATTGTCCAACGCACTAATCCTATCTTTCAAATCCTCCATAGTAATACTATTTCCCCCTTTTGTTGAAGCATCCAGTAATCTATCCGCTCTAAGCCTTTCGCGGGCTTGATTATTAACACCTTCATTAACTTGTTCATCCCAATCAGCCTCTTCGTTTGTAAATAAATACTTATATTCGCGTTTAATTTCGTTATAATATGCAAAAAATGGTTTTTCGTGTCGTGGCATTTTTTTATCCGCAGTATAATATATCTTATAATATAAGATAGGATGGAAAATAAAAAAGAAAAAAGCAAAGACGAACGACAACTTGAAGAGTTGGAAAGGCTTGGAAAGGAAATTGACCAAATCCGCATCACTCAGAACTTAGTGAATAGAAACCCCAACATTTTTAGAAAACCTGAAAATATCCTTTACCGCTTACCGCTATCAGATAAGCAACGAGAGGCGATTTATAATAATATAATTAAAGAGAAAGATAATATATAATGGGGCTACGAGAGAAAACCTTGTCATTGGGCGCGACAGACTTCGGCGAGAGTAAAGTGAAAGGAAAAAAGTATTATGTCGTCTATAACGGCCGTCGCATCAACTTTGGCGCATCTGGTTATTCAGATTATACCAAACATCAAGACGAAGACAGACGGGAAAGTTATCGTGCCAGACATCAAGCAATTAAAACAAAGGATGGAAAGCCCGCATATTTAAACAAAAACCAACCCGCATATTGGGCTTATCACTTACTTTGGTAAATTATGAATATTATAATATATGTTATTAATATTGCTTTTTGTGTGCTCGGTTATGTCGCGGACTGCCTGCGACTTTTACTCGCGGATAAGCGGAAAAAAGAATATAAGTTGTGTTTATTGTATTCAAAAAGGTATAGATACGGGGTTTAAGTGTGTTTTTATAAATAATGGAAATAATATGTGTCGTAGTTTTGATGAGGCTTTGCCTTTAATGTGCTCAAATGACGCTTCGTGGTATAAAATACATTTGTATGAATGCTCACTTCTTTGATGTAGAAGGAGAAGGTAAAACGATGCCGATTAAGAGTGTAAGGATACCTACATATACATTAGCCTGCTCACAAGGCATGTTATTTTTAGCGAGTTTTATTAAGCAAATCGTAATGATTGTTATTATAATCATCATTTGAAATAGATACTTAATCATTCGGCTGTCTGTCGGTCTATTTTTCATACAACAGCACGACCAGTTATCTTCCAATTCATGCTATACTTTTTTTCCTCAGTCTTTAGTTCTACTTCAAGAACACGGGATTTTAATTCTGGAGTTAGTTCGCCATCCATATCCATAATAGGTGGTGGTCTGTGAAGTCTGGTTGTATTATTAGCCATTGGTTGGATATACAACGGCTCGTATTTCTGCTAGTTGGTTGGTTAAATCTTGTAATATATTAAGTAAAGTTTTATTTTCTTTTTCTAAATTAATCACCTTTTCCGCCATGTGTTGAAAAGCACTGACTAATATCGGTATAAAACTTGTATATGTTACACCTTCAAGGTTGCCATCTCCATCGTCCGCTTTTATCCCACTTTCAGATACGAATTCAGGAAATACTTTCTTAACTTCGTCCGCGATAAATCCGTGGTTCTTTTTTTCTTTCTTCTCGTCTGTTTTCCAATAATACGAACAACAATTTATCTTCATTAGTTTCTCGCAACAATCACCGCAGTCTAATGTTTTAATATCTGCTTTTAATCTCCTATCCGAGGAGTTTGTCCAAGCACCATTAAGCGGAATATAATTATAACTGCCTGACGGCTCACCAGTAGTAGAGTTTGAAGTAGTCCAAGCATGAAGCAAACCAGTTGAAGAAACAATTACACCATAATTCGTATATCCTCCCGATTTAAAAAATAGTTGTGCGTCAACGGTAGAAGCGGGTCTTTTTCGTATTAATAAATTACCGCTGGATGCTGTTGGGATGACTA
>WBZZ01001932.1:0-17500 GCA_019918135.1 Paulinella micropora
GCCTGATCGGAACTTTTCCTTTACACTTAGGAATGTTCGATTTCTTACACACTGATCATGTAGGACCTTTCCCGGTCACGACGGAAGGTTACAGATACCTTCTAACGGCCATAGACAGAGCCACCAACTATGTATGGGTGGTCCCAGTCAAAGACGTTACGGGCGAAACAACAGCCAAGGCGTTGATTGACAGGATCATCTCACAGATTGGGGTGCCGAGAAAAATATGCTCAGATCGAGGCTCTGACTTTAATAATGAAGTCATCGACAAGCTATCTGCATATTACGGCATGAAATGGCAATATGTCACCGCCTATAACCCCAGAGCGAACGGCAAGATAGAGCGGGTGCATAGACCCCTCAAGGCCGCGCTGAAGAAGTATTGTATGAAGAAGGAGAACCAAAAGGCATGGGTGGAGGCAGCATCCTCGTTTGCCTTTGCTATGAATTGCCTACCCTCTGCAACGTTAGGTGGTTCAAAAGGTTCCGTCTCGCCATACCAATTGGTATATGGGCGTGAGCCCGCCATCCCAGCCTCACTGCTGCACCCAAAAGATTCATGGGCAGATCAGGATGAGCTGTTTGGGGTGAGACTTCGGGCGAATATTAAACATCCACGACGCCTAAAAGTACTAGTCCCTTTTGCCTCAAGTGCATGAGGCAAATTGATAAAAGAGTGAGGCAAATTCCAGCAAGTTTTATGCTTGTTTTCTGTATTTTATTGATAATTAAACATTACTAGATAATAAAAAATGAAATTTAAATGAAATTTCAAGTTGGTAGGTAGTGAAAAGAAGCAAATATGGATGCAAAAAAAAGTGACATAGTGGCAAAATATTTGCCTCAAGTCTGCCTCGATTTTGCGTCATTTTTGCATAAAACTTATGTAATTTTCAACAAATAACTTTGTTTTAATAAAATAATGAATTTATATATGATTTTGTTGCATTTTTCACAAGAAAATATTGGTGGCAGGTGGCACCTGGTGACTCACATTTTCATGACTGGTGACAGTATTATTACACTAAGTCAAAATGGAAAAACATTAGTTCCAGCAAGTTTTATGTTTTTTTTTTTTGATAATTAAACGTTACTAAATAATAAAAATTGAATTTACTATGAAATTTTCAACTTGATCGGTAGTGAAAAGAAGCAAATATAGATGCAAAAAAAAAAGTGACAGTGGCAAAATATTTGCCTCAAGTCTGCCTCATTTTTGCATAAAAATTTATGTAATTTTCAACGAATAACTTTGTTTTAATAAAATAATGAATTTATGTATGATTTTGTTGCAATTGGCACAAGAAAATATTGGTGGCAGGTGGCACCAGGTGACTCACATTTTCGTGACGTCACAAAATTGTTACACTAAGTTAAAATGGAAAAACATTAAGCAAGCACGTCACAACACTTAATATATTGTTTTTTTTTCATAATTAATCATGGAGAATCTAAATATATATAGTTTATTATTAATAATAATAATATTAAGATCATTAACTTCAGTTGAAAATTGCTACATTATTTTTTCAAAATTTCCCTAAGTCATATATTAATACAACCAATACCGACTGTTTTCCAGCGCAGATTTAATTACAATTGATTTCAGTGATTATCAAAAGCGTATTTAAATTACACACATATATATATAATTAGCAACAAGTCTTTAATAAATTTGACTTCATTTTACGCAAACACTGTTGAATAAAAAACTTCAAGTTGCCACTCACAAAGTCGAGTAAACTGGAGAGCTCAAAAGGTAAAATAAAATGGAGGAATTCAATAAGGAGATGTGAAGCGTAAAAGAAAAAACAAAATACTAATAAAACATTCGTTTCAGTATGGTATCCCTAGCAAACTTATGTTGCTGGGCGAGCATTTGCTGCTCGACAAGAAGGTGGTAATCCCACAGCTCTGCTTCACGGCGTGCATGAGTTGGTAATATGCGTGGCTGTGATTTTGAATAGTGGGTGACTGCATTTTGGCTGCTAACATTTTCATCTACTTCCTCAAGCAATTGCGCACCTGTACGTAAAACACTTGCAACGACTGGCTTGGATGCTTGTTGAGCATGTGCAAGCTGCTGCTTAAGGATTGCTATTTCCTCTTGTAACTTATTTGCTTGAGCTTGCAGCTTTTTTTTTTCAGACTCTGTTTCAGCCTGACTCGCATATGAATCAACGGGGGAGATGTTTGTGGCGGATGCGGAAGAGACATTTGCGGCTGGTCCAGCGGAATGATGACAATTCGGGTTGCTAGTCACTAGCTGACGCTGTTTCAACAAGGCCTCAAAAACGCCCGTGATCGATTGAAGTGTCAGCGGTGGCTCCTTATGGTCAGGCGTGGGTCCATGATCATCATTGGGCTTGGATCTATCATCGGACTCGGGGTCATCCTCAGGCTTGTGTTCCTCACTACCATCATCCTCAACAGGCAACTGAGGTAACTGAGGTACTTTAGACTTTTTCTGTTTCCCTTGCTTGCTCTTGCGTGACCCCTTAGTAGCAGCCGCTGCCTTACTGGTACTGGTCTTACTGGCCGGCTTCTTGCTAGCCTGCAACAAATCAAAATAAATTGGAAGGAATATCAGAGATATCGAGGGCAGAATTTCTTGGAACCTGGTTGGGCGGAGTAGGTTCAGGCTTCACCTTTACCACACGTTTAGGTCTGCCATTCGGCCACTCACCTGCTACCTGAGGCTGGTCATCAATGAAAACAAAATCATATATACGTGGCAGAGTGTCAAGCGGCCGCTGCGGTACCACACCGGTAGTAGGATCTGGTTCGGGTGAACTCATTAATGCCAAAGCTGGGGTGATTTCTTGGTCCCATACCTCCGGGTCGCAATCACCGACAGCCTTCGATCGGTCGGCGTCGATGGCTTTCTGACCAATAAACTGAAACTGGCGGAAAGTAGTGTTGGTACCCGGAACCTTTACCTTTCGAGAAATAAAAAGCGTCTTCTTTACATCAGTGATGTCTTTCTGTTTCCAATTCAGAAATTGCTTTGACAGCTTCACCACCGCCCTGTGCACATAACAATGAGATTGATTGCAGAAAATACAATGCAACTGACCCGCACGAGATAACTTCTTCACCCTCTCTGGTGATGAGCAGTTTGCGGGGCCGGGTGTTCAAATTCTTCATATTCTTACTCTTCAGCTCTGCGAGAACTGCAATCTTCTGACGAGTAGGGTTGTCGCCAGGGGTTGCATATTCCAACAGAGTTCTGACAGCAAACAACAGGAGAGATGAAAAAAAAAAGTGCATTCATATGGGGGGAGGGGGGGTGGTACGCTATGCAGAAGTCCCCTTTGTCAAAAGAATGGTTGTTGGTTGATCGGCAAAAGAAAGCATCGGGTGCAATGCCTTTGGGGGGCACGGTGTCAACACCATCGACATCGATTAACGGGGGAGAGGCAGACTTCAAAGGATCTCCCTCCGGCAAACTTGACTCTGGCTTCGGCGGCAAACTGGACTCTGGCTTCTGCGAAGCGGACTCTGCTTCAGCCACCTTGCTTTTCGACTCTGCTTCATCCTCCGTGCTTTTCGCTTTCGAATCTGACGATTCTGGAGTAATGGTCTTATTCTCTGTGTCTTTCACTTCATCCGAACCAGACTGAGTACCGGCCGGCTTGTCTTGTTTTAATTCTTTCAGTGCTTCATTTCTCAGTCTTTCTTGTTCTTCTTTTGCAGCTATGTCTGCTAGTCTTTTTTGTTCTGCTTTTTCCTCTGCATCTTTCTGTTTCCTTTGCCTTTCATCTGCTTCTAGCCTGTCTTTTTCTTCTTTTTCTTTCCGTGCTTGTTCTTTTCTAGCCTTGTCTTGTGCTTCCGCCTTCCTTTGTATCTCATCTAACTGCTTCCTCCTCTTTTCCTCGTCTTCCTTCGACAATTTTTCTCGTGTTGGTTTCTTTTTCTTCTCTGTCTTGGTTTTTATCTCTTTCTCTTTCTCTTTGTCTCCTCCCTCTTTGTTGTCAGTCTTTTTCTTCTTCTTATTTGGCTCTTTCTCTTTGTCTCCCTCTTTGTTGTCAGTCTTTTTCTCTTTCTCTTTCTCCTTCTCTTTCACTTTCTCTTTCTCTTTGTCTCCTCCCTCTTTGTTGTCAGTCTTTTTCTTCTTCTTCTTCGGCTGATCTGCTACTTGTTCATCGTGGAATCGTTTCACTGTTTTCTTCATTCTTTCTTCTTTCTTCTCTCCTCCCTCTTCTTTCCATTCTACCTTTGCCTTGGGTTTTCGTTCCGCACCCTCAAGGGTCGTCCAACGGCAGATCCACCCGGCGGGGACGTCGTTGAAGTTGGCAGGAAACTCCCACAGAGGCCTCCTTGCCTTGAGAAAGGACTCTTCGTCCACGGTCCCCGAGTACTTGAACTTCTCCTTGCCTTGTCCAGCCTTGCCCAGGTGAAGCCAGTTGTCGTGGCTGTCGACTTCGATGAAAACGTCTCCAGTCATCCTTGACTTCTTGTAACCAATAAGCGTGACAACCTAAACAAAAAAGGCCAAGGGGGAAAAAAAGGGAATGACTTGGTGCAGTGACGCAGAGGTTGAGTGGCAAGCATAAAGTGGACTTACTTTGGACATACTGTCTTCCTTGCTTTGCTTTGAACACTCGACTTTTGGGGCTGGTTGTGTGGGGTGTTCGAAAAAGGTTCAACTGGTCACAGTCAGTCCGGCCAGAAAAATGGTAGTCCGAACGGCAGATGACTGAGTTGAAGTTTTTTGCGACCGGTGGTCGCTATAGACCTTTTAGAGATTGGGGTCATGGGGAGAAAATATGAGGACTTTGTTGTGCTCGGCACTTTTTCATGCTGTTTTATGCATTTTTCTTGGAAAACATTTATGGCAAACCTCCTCATTTGCGTTCCTCCTTCATCTCCCTTTTTTTCCCGGTTCCAAACCGTGTCCTTGGGTGTGTGTCAGGAATCAGCGAGGCAAATCATTTTTGCCTCGCACTTTCCAAGTCGGGGGCCTCCTGTTGCTGTTTCGGCTCAGACACAGCATTACAGGTAACCAATCTTACTCATTTTGTTCTGTCTTATGCGTGGCCTATTTCTTTTTCACTGCATTTTTGTGCATGCATTCACTTCTGGAACTTGCTAGGCAAAACCCATTTTGCCTCGCATTTTCCTTAGGCTGCACCTAGTTGGCCATGTGCTGCAAATCCTTGCATTAGCAGGTACTCATTTCTATTCTTTTCAGCCTTTCTTGCACATGTGCTTTTTTTTTTTTGCTTCTGTGCAGTGCTTCCTTGCAGGATAGCAACTAGCGAGGCAAATTCCCCCCCCCCCCCCCCCCCCCCTCTCTCTCTCTCTCTCTTTCTCTCTCCCTCTCTCTCTCTTTCTCTCTCTCTCTCTTTCTCTCTCTCTCTCTCTCTTTCTCTCTCTCTCTCTCTCTCCCTCTCTCTCTCTCTCCCTATCTCTCTCCCTCTCTCTCTCCCTCCCTCCCTCCCTCTCTCTCTCTCTCTCTTTCTCCCTTGCACTTTTGCTTTTGCGTTGCTGCACTGCGCGGTTGATGACGGACCTGACGATTCGATCGTCCTTGCGGGGAGAGGGAAGGGTCACTTGCATCCCCTCGCGCGACGTAATACCCATGCCAGCCCCGAGGCCTTAGTCTGATAGCCAGGAATGCTTTGCACTTTACTTTTCTGCATTGCCTCCTAATATATTACCCTCCTATACCCCTCCTGTATCCCTGCAATCTCTATGTAGCTCTCTATCTTTCCCTTAGGATGAAACGAAAACTGCTCGCTAGCACCCTGGGCGTTGGCGGGACTTTCCTCCACGTGTTTGGAGGAACTTTTTCCGTTTTGCCCTCTCCTTCAAACACGAAACAGACAACTTCCCCTCCCCCGCTCAAAGTGGAAACTCCTAGCCTTGGCAGCTTTGCTCGCGTCTTTGGTTCCGCGTTGCCAACTCCGGTCGTATCGAAGCTTCCCCCGTTGGAGCCCTGTGCTCCGTCCCACGTCAGTAAGAGCAGTAATAGTTCTTTCTCTGCTGTGTTCGGTGGAAACAGTTCACAAACAACACCTGCCCCTCCGGTCGTTTCCAAGCTTCCCTCGTTAGAGCCCTCTACTCCGTCCCACGTCAGTAAGAGCAGTAGTAGTACTTTCTCTGCTGTGTTTAGTGGACTCACTTCACCAACAACACCTGCCCCTCCCTTGCTATCTTCCTTGCAATTTCCCACCAGCACAGCACAAGCATGTAGCACTAGCAATAGTGGTACACACAACACATTAGATTACCGCACAAGCACATTGCCTCTGTATATCACTTTGGGTATCCCCATCCCTCGAGTCAACAGACCGACCCCTGCTGATACAAGATTTAAAAGAAAAGTAAAAAAAAGAAAGAAAGCAGGCAGGGAGATTCGCCCCAAAAGCTTTGAGAAGTACTTAGGTTGCACTTGGTCAGAGCTAAAAGAGGAGATAGGTGAGAGCTGCTGCACAAATTTGCGTTGCAACAAATGGATAGATGCTTTTGCTGCAGTCAAGGCTAGAACAGACACAGTCCAGCTTAATAGGTCAGAATTAGCAGGCTGGGTAGCAGCACAGCTCGAAAGCATGCTAGACATAAGAGGCAATGTAGCTTATAGGTACAAGGGAGCCCCCATCTGCCGTACTATGTGGACACGGTTGCATGGTGTTGGGGAAAAAACCGTGAGACGGGCTCTTACGGGAGTTAAGGAAGGCCACACCTACTTTCAAGACTATGGAAAAAGGGAATCCCCTAACGAAGATCTTTGTTGGACCTTGCTCCATCAAAAGTTTTTCGTTGAGCAAGAGAATGAGTCCGTGGCAGATGGTATCTTTCACCTTCAGGACACATTGGATTTTCCTCAGATTTTTGCATACGTCTCAGCGGAGTGGGGGGCCCAATCTCGCAAGCTGGTCTTGAGCGGGCCAGTCAGTCCGGATGGCCCCAGTGAAAGTTTGGTAAGGAAAGTGTGGCGAGCAGAGTTCGGCAAGGTCAAGCCGATTCGGAAAGGCGACTTCGCGAAATGTGGGTTTTGTACCGAGCTTGCAGCTGCACACAAGGCAGGGTAAAACTTAATTGTGATGGTGTGATTTTTTATGTATTTTTTGCCCCCTGTCCAGATTCAAGACTAAAGCTGAGGCTGATAAGTGGCGGACGGATAACCGCATTCATAATAAGATCCACCGCGAGGCCCGCCGTGGGTGTACGCGGCGAGCAGTGGAAGGGTAATCTTAATCCTAAAGCAAATGCCAGGGGTTTAATTTTTGCTTTGCAATTAGGAGCAAGGATGTTCAGCGTGTTACGTCCATGACTATAGACATGACTAGGCCTTTTCACCTGCCTTGGTGCTCACGCGGTTCATCTGACTTTAGGGGTAGGTATGTTGTGCGGTTGCATGCGGGGGGCGCCACCATGTATGCACATGACAAAAATTTCATCCTGGTTCATTTACCCAACATCGCTCATGGACCTAACGCAAATGTGACATTTTTGTATTGGCTCTTGCGTTGGGAACTTTATCACCCCCATACCAAAGCTGCCATGAAATTGTATATTGACTGGGACGGTGGTATTGAAAACACTGCCGACACAACTATGATGTTTCTCTGTCATATTATCCAACGGAAGTGGAGAAATCACATTGAGACTCATAGGATGGTGACTAAGCATTCCCATTCTGTACAGGACCAGAAATTTTTTGTGCTGCGCTATCTAGGATATAACACTACACTCATGACTACGAATTTTGCACAAGCATTTTTCAAGCTAATGTTAGGCTTTAAGAAAAACAAAGAATCATACTGCCTTTTGCTTTTAGCTTCAGAGTTTGATTGGGAGGCGTATTTCCAAGGTAGCGTGAATCCCAGCCTTAAGTACTGGAATAGGCCTTTGGCCTGGCAATACTTGGCGGGGAGCTCAGAGAGCGGGTACATGCCCCGGGTCAGGGTGAAAACATGGGGGGACGCCCAGAAATATTGGCATGGTGTGAATGATTCTGCAGACTGTGAAGACATTCGGCCGTACATCAAGGAGCCAGGTACTTACTTGTGCTTTCTTTTTTTCTTGTCTCATGTACATTCGGTGTGCAGCATCCGACCGTCCAAAGAAGCTAGCTAATTCCCTGTGGGTGACCGATAAAATCAAAAAGGACGTGCGGTATTTAGCGGGTAAGTATTGCTCCCGGGAAGAGCAGGAGTGGTTCGATGAGGTCCTTGATCATTCGCAGCTTACCAGAATAATTTGGGACGGATTCGAAGGTGAGGGGGGTTTGCCAGGCAGACCGGGCCATTTTGCGATGAAGGATAAGTCGGGGCATGAGTGGCTAGCACATTTTCGCGTTCTGGACGATTTGCCAGAGGATGTGTGGGGAGTGCCTCCAGATCGAGCAGAGGTGCAGGAAAACGTAAGTAAATTGACGGAGGAGGAGCGGCTTTATGTGGCCAGGACTTCGTTTGTGAACGAGGGCGCAGCACCCGTTCATCCCGCTTGGTACGGAGCAAGGCATCTCAATGAGGAAGAAAAAAGGCACCACGATTTTGATGATGAAAGCAGGTTTCCCGCTCCACATTTACGGGTTACTTCCATTCTTGCTGAAAATCCCACTGAGGAGGGTCTTAAGAAAGCTACCGTGAAAGAACTTAAGTCGTGGCTGGCAGAGAAGGGCCAGCGACGAAGTGGTTCAAAGCCTGTTCTTGTTCAAAGAGTATTGTCTGTGTTTGCTGATGATTTAGAGCAGGTGCGCAGAGCTGAAGGTGGGGCGCAGCAGCAACCTGCTGGTGGCCGCAGGCGTGCAGGTGGTGGTCGATTACGTAAGCGGCGGAGAATTGGTAGCCCCGAACCGGACGAGAAACAAAAAGCGTCTTCATCTAGCTCCGATGATAGTCCCCTTCTGTCAGCTTCCAGCATAAATCAGAGAAATCGTCCTCATTCTGCCTCTCGTGTTCGTGTCCGACGTCAGTTTGCTAGGGTCTTTGCTTGCAGTGACGAAGAACGGGAGGCTGCAGCGATTAGAGAACAAAATCTTAGGTCGGATATGTCTGCCTCTTCATCAGAAGAATGGGAGCCTGTAAATGCGCTAAGAGACCTTCACTAAATCATTTCTCTATTGAATTTGTAATTAAATCTGCGCTGGAAAACAGTCGGTATTGGTTGTATTAATATATGACTTAGGGAAATTTTGAAAAAATAATGTGGCAATTTTCAACTGAAGTTAATGATCTTAATATTATTATTATTAATAATAAACTATGTATATTTAGATTCTCCATGATTAATTATGAAAGAAAAACAATATATTAAGTGTTGTGACGTGCTTGCTTAATGTTTTTCCATTTTAACTTAGTGTAATAATTTTGTGACGTCACGAAAATGTGAGTCACCTGGTGCCACCTGCCACCAATATTTTCTTGTGCCAATTGCAACAAAATCATACATAAATTCATTATTTTATTAAAACAAAGTTATTCGTTGAAAATTACATAAATTTTTATGCAAAAATGAGGCAGACTTGAGGCAAATATTTTGCCACTGTCACTTTCTTTTTTGCATCTATATTTGCTTCTTTTCACTACCGATCAAGTTGAAAATTTCATAGTAAATTCAATTTTTATTATTTAGTAACGTTTAATTATCAATAAAAAAAAACATAAAACTTGCTGGAACTAATGTTTTTCCATTTTGACTTAGTGTAATAATACTGTCACCAGTCATGAAAATGTGAGTCACCAGGTGCCACCTGCCACCAATATTTTCTTGTGAAAAATGCAACAAAATCATATATAAATTCATTATTTTATTAAAACAAAGTTATTTGTTGAAAATTACATAAGTTTTTATGCAAACATGATGCAAAATCGAGGCAGACTTGAGGCAAATATTTTGCCACTATGTCACTTTTTTTTGCATCCATATTTGCTTCTTTTCACTACCTACCAACTTGAAATTTCATTTAAATTTCATTTTTTATTATCTAGTAATGTTTAATTATCAATAAAATACAGAAAACAAGCATAAAACTTGCTGGAATTTGCCTCACTCTTTTATCAATTTGCCTCATGCACTTGAGGCAAAAGGGACTAGTACTTTTAGGCGTCGTGGATGTTAATATGGAGGCGGAGCAAATAGTACAGGCGCATAGGGAGGCGGAGCGCAGGAAGACTGATGCTGAAGGTGTCAGGCAGGCACACCTGGATCAAGTCAGATTTCAGGTCGGGGATATTGTACTACTGTATCATCCTCAGGTTCCTCAGGGAGTCAGCTCGAAGCTGTTCATCCACTGGAAAGGACCATACCAGATCATGGAACAGATGGGGCCTTTGAATTATAAAATCAGGGGCAGAGGAAAAGTTCAAATAGTCAATGTACGAAGGCTGATTAAGTATGATCCCTTCCTACTTGAAGATGAGTCCGTTGATCAAGCACTCAAACGGATGGAGGCTGACTTTAAAGAGGTCCCACCAATCCGTCAGGAGGATATCTCGGAACGGGATGCCTACAGGGCACCAATTGCGGAGAAGGAGGAGGCTGAGCTGGAGAACAAGCGGGCCACCGACCGCAAAAGTGTGGCGGGGACTCAGACCCGCAAAAGGATGAAGTCGAACGTGCCGGAAGGAAACTTCACGGAGGCGCAAATAAGGAGAGCGCAACATGACCTTATCTACGACCGACCGAGAAAGGCGATAAGGACGGCACGTTCGCAAGGAGTCCATCAAGAGGGGAGCGATGACGGAGATCAAGACCCTCGCGCGGGCAATGACACTCTCGTTCACCCCAGTTGGAAAGAAGGAGATGCGATTGGACATATTTCATGGGCCAAAGACGCTTTTTACTTGGTGAGGCCTGCGGCTCAACACGTAGCCGATGACACGCTCTCAGATTTATATCTCATGAGAGTCATGGCAGTACCTCACAAACGCCATACGCGATCGAATCGAATTTCGACTGCGGCACAAACAATACAACCAGTCTTACATTTCTGGAGGAGTCTGGATCCAGTGGAAGATCCTAAAGTAAGACAATACCTTCCAGTATATAAAGACGCCAAGAACCTTGAGACATGGGATGATATCATATCTCCCACAGATAAAGATCATACCGCGTGGACCATACAAGCACTACCACGAGGGGTGCTGGACATTCCTTTTGACTTGGCACAAGGCGCAATCCCTCACAAAATTTGGGACGTCCTCGAACAGTCTACCTTAGATTTAACTTTGGTTGGAGGTCCTCCACCAGGTAAAGGAGTCCGCGCGCGTAAACGGCGTCCATAGTAAGTATTTTTTTCTCTAGAAGTATTGTGGACCTGATCGATTGCGAACACAGCATTGATCCAATATCGTCCCGACAACCTTACTTAGATATTAAAGCTACTACAGCATTCATTCTTCTAGAGATTAACAAGACACAGCTGACAAAAAATATGCATTTTATTCTCTTGCTTCGGCAGAGACAGACGAGACGGCCACGAAACAGCACCGTTACGGGATCGCTATTTGAGTGAGCGATAGTGTTTCCTGGATATGACCCGCATTAGTACCAGAATGATGATCTCATTAAAAACTCTACAGTCTAATCAAGAACTGATATATTTTAATAACATGAACTGCTACACCGGATTCCATCGATCTCTACTTGTATCGGCATATCGCAAGGTTAGGGCGCACTCAACCCAACTTCGGATATAGTCGTCAGACTTGATCACCTGACACTATATTAAATGATACCGATTTATACAAGGGTATGTCTTCACAAAAAGTAAATGTATTTATGGAAACCGACGACCGGTTATTACATATATATGGAAATGGCGACATTACATTAGTACTCAACCATAAAACATTATACTTGGACATACTGCACAAATATCTTATCGACAGAAGAAAGAGGAAGATTTTAATATAGATACTGAATGTGCTAGAGTATCATATATACGATTGGTACCGGGGCAAATATCATTGTTGTTTTATAACTGCTAATTCGTGGGTTGATGTATCTTCATACATAACTCTAAACGAATCTTAGTCAGAAAAGAAATCAGTTCAAAGCGTATTATGTCGGAAACGAAGTTCCGCCATAAAAAACTGGGAGGGGGTACTGTGGACATCACCATCCGAATAATCAGGTAAAAAACTTATTTATAGATTTCGTCTGGCCGGACACGTCTGAAATGCCAATTTGATCCTGGTCTTTTGGCGGCTTTTTGTCTTTGCGTCACTGAGCTAATATAACGAGACATCATTCTCTTTTTTGAGGACTGTGTTTGGTTATATTACCGACTTACTCTTCCATTGAGCTATCGTTGGGGATAGTACAAACTTTGATCTCATCGTTCTCCATCAATCTAAGTGATACTAATACGACAAATCTGAAGCATTGGAAAGCTTAGGACAAGAGCTTTCCAACGGTGTGCGCTGCATCAGATGATTTCAAATATTAATTGAGAAAGATGAGGTCAAAGTCTAATGTTTTGCCACTTGAATGTCCACAGTATTAATAACGGTTTTTTCAAGAGTCTGAATTGAAGTAGTTTAATAAGGAACATGCAAATTTTGATAATATACAATACTGGTAACTTTGAAAAACGATTCGGCCACGCACTTAACTTCTTAACTTTGTGTAGGGGAGCACAAAATTACATCATAGTATGCTTTTTTCACGGCAATGCACAGCGTTCACCAGACTTCACATCGGAGTCTGACCTTCATATTTTGCAAATCGTCATGTGGTATTACCAAAACTTGTTATTGCTGTTGACATTCAAGACAACAAAAAAAATTGATTTTTCTGTTTTGGTTGGAATTTCAGTTTTGGTTGGAATTTTGATTTTGGGTGAAAATTTGAATTTTTCAAATTAACTGCTATATTCGTCCGCAAAATATCGTAAATTTTCGCGAAATGTTACCGTTAAATTTGAAAATTTGAATTTTTGTCATGAAAATGAAAAACTGTCACAAAAATGAAAATCTGACACAAAAATGAAAAACTAATTTTTGTTGTTGTCTTGAATGTCAACAGCAATATTAATACTGGTCGGACCATACTATTTTAATTAAAATCAGTGACCCTTCATTTTTTCCATGTACATGCCTACGCCTCAGCAAATTTGTCAGAAAAATGAGATCCGCACTTGAAATAGGTACAGCCGAGGACATTCAAGTGTAAAAGTCAACACATCAGATTCAAATAAACAATCAGAATTCGAATTGATTCAATTTCACGGCAACATTTCGCAAAAATCGTGCTGATTTTGCGGACGGATATAGCAGTTAAATTACACTAATTTGCATTTATGGTTTTTAATTCAAATTTGATGGTTGACTTAACACGTGCATGTCCTGCGCTGTAAAGTCTGCCACCTGAGCGTTGTCACAACTAGCTATGCCTCTTCAATGCCTTGCAAGTTCCTTCCTTCCGCTCAATCATAAATAAAACAACTCACGTAGGAGCTTCCTAGTGTGATGGGATTGGTAGTCACATTAGTTAACTTATTGAAGCGGCTTGCTTTCCTGCTGAGCAGCCCACTTCAGCAAGTTCTCAAGACGCATCTCACTACCAACATTCAAGTAAGTAAAACAGTCCAACTCTGAGTTTATCTTCCTCAGCCTCTGCCAAAGGCTGCAGCCATTCTAAAGCAACCGGATGAAAAGCTCACGCCAAGAGCTTTCAAAAGACGTGCTAAGACTGGTCGCATCTCAAATATGGCAAGGGCAAGATTGATTGAAAGTTGGTTGATTTTATCGCTTGAGTGTGGTCGAGAAATCACATGAAAACATTAAATTTGCAATTACCCTGGTTAATTACCCTCAATGCAGTCAACTTCCCGGAAAGTTAAACGTGGTCAACCTCCGGGAAATGTGGTAATTAAATTACCATGGTAATTACCATTGTATGCTTTCGTGTGAATACTCAGAGTTTGGCCCCGGCCGCGTGGCAGAAACCCTCCGCGTTGTTAATCACGACCTATCAGTTTCAAGGTAGGTGTGTATTGATTTGTAGGTCTGTGTGCATTGATTTGTAGGTATGCTATCGTTGTTTTTATTTGCTGGTTTGTCATTCATTCATGGCTGGATCATGTCTTGTTTTAACTGGCCTGTTTGCTGAACTTCGGTTGGGATCAGCACAAACTGTGATTTTTGAGGGGAGGGGGGAAGTATTTGTTGTTGTTGTTGTTGTTGGTGGTGGTGATGGTGGTGGTGGTGGTGTTGCTGTTTGCTGTTGTTGTTGTTTTAATTGCTTGCTTGCCATTCATTCATTCACGTCTATCATTATTGTTTCACATACCTTTCCTGTTTCCTTGACCTTGGTTTGGATCACTACACGACCAGGAGTCGCCGCGTCTTTCCACATACACACCTACACATACACATACATACATACACACATACATACATGCATATATGCATACATACATACATACATAGATACATACATACATACATACACATACATACATACGAGAGAGAGAGAGAGAGAGAGAGAGAGAGAGAGAGGAAGAGAGAGAGAGAGAGAGAGAGAGAGATGTATACTTGTAAAGTCTGGCCTGGCAGGACAGGCGAAGCGAAGAGAGAAGAGAAGAGAGAGAGAGAGAGAGAGAGAGAGAGAGAGAAAGATGTATACTTGTAAAGTCTGTCCTAGTACAGGCGAAGCGAAGAGAGAAAAGAGAGAGAGAGAGAGAGAGAGAGAGAAAGATGTATACTTGTAAAGTCTGGCCTGGTAGTACAGGCGAAGCGAAGCGCACGCGAATGGACTTGAAAGCCTTGCCGGTGCCTTTGCAAAAGTGCTAGATGGACATGGATATGGATATGGATACGGATTATGGATTATGGATATGGAGATCTACTACTACTATTACTACTACTACTACTACTACTACTACTACTACTACCACTACTACTACTACGGCTGCTATTATTATCATTATTATTATTATTATTATTAATATTAATATTATTATTATTATTATTATTATCCCTGAAAGGTGTTGGGGGTGGGGGTTTGAGGGGAGAGGGAAAATGGAAATTGTGTACCCCCCCCCCCCCCCCATTTCCGCACCCCTGTCCCTATAAATCATGGTTTGTGGGAACCAGGAGTTGGGAGCTCGTACTTGCAGGGTGGCTAGCTCCAGAATCGATGTTGATGCTGGTATAGTTTTTTTTTTTTTTTTTTTTGTTGTTGGAATTCACACAAATATTTTGCGTTAGGTGAGTGTCCTGCATGCCAAAATTCCCTTTTTTTGTTTGGGGAGTACTTGCCGGTACCTCCGGCAATTGAACGTATCCTGTCGACGGGGTCCGGCCCCCCCCCCCCCCCCCCCCCGCGGGAGCCCCAGCCCTGCAATTGTACGTACCCTTTGGTCGCGGGTGGCACACAAACCAGAAAATTGAGGTCTTTGTGCCGCCAGGCGCCGTTTGCGCACACCAAAGGGATTTAGCGACTGATATTTGGTGTACCTGACACTTCTTGATGAGCTCTCTTCGAGAAAAAAAAAATGTGGTGCCGGGTGGCGTAACAAACAGAAAATTAAGTTTTTGCGCCACCAGGCGTTCGCGCACACCAGAGGGAGTTTGAGGCTGATGTTTGGTGAACCGGTGAGCTCTCTTCGGAAATCCAAAAGTTTTGGTGCCGGGTGGGACAAAAAACAGATTTAGGTTTTTGTGCCACCAGAGCTTACACTTGCGTTCTGCTGGTACCTCCGGCAATAGAACGTACCCTGTCGACGGGGAAGGGGGGGTCCGGCCCCCCCCCCCCCCCCCCCGAGAACCCAGCCCGGCAATTGTACTTACCCCACGCGAATTAGCCGGCACCAAAACGAATGGCTGAGAATGCTCCAAGGCTCTAAGAGTTGTGCTGAAAGGGTTTATGCCGGTTACCTCCGGCAAGCGAACGAACCCTGTCGACTGTGGAAAGGGGGGGGGGGGGGGGGGGTCAGGGGGGCCCTCCCCCCGGAACCCCAGCCCCGCTATTGTACGTACCCGCAGCGAATTTGCCGGCACCAAAGTGAATGGCTGAGATTGCTCCCAGGCTGCCGAAGTTGTGCATGTGAGAATGAGAGGAAAGCGACCTTGGGAAGAGGGGGGGGGGGGGGGGGGGGGATGCGAGAAGCGCACCGCAAACCATCCTTTCAGGTTTTGGCGCAACCCCTAGCTATTATTATTATTATTATTATTATTATTATTATTATTATTATTATTATTATTATTATTATTTATTATTATTATTATTATTATTATTATTATTATTATCATTATCATTATAATAATAATAATATTATTATTATTATTATTATTATTATTACTATATTATTATTATTATTATTATTATTATTATTATTATTATTATTATTAGTGGCACCGCGATAGCCCAGAGGTTAAGGTCTACCATCTGGGACCGGTCGCCAGTTCGATTCCCGTCGGTGCCAGTATTTTCAAAGGATATTTTCTTTGAAAGTATTGGTCTGTCTGGAAGGCTTGGAGCTGCCTTGCGGGGGTGTCAGTAGAGCCTATCGCAGGACACTCCCCTAACGCAAATATTTGCGTGAATTCCAAAAACATTATACCAGCATCAAGATCTGGGGCTAGCTACCCTGCCAATTTGAGCTCCCAACTCCTCCTGGTTCACACAAACCATGATTTATAGGGACAGGAGTGCGAAAAAAAACAAGGAAATTTGGCGTTCAGGACACTCCCACAACGCAAATATTTGCGTGAATTCCAAAAAAAATCATATCAGCATCAAGATCGAGTCTGGGGCTAACCACCCTGCAAATATGAGCTCCGAACTCCTCCTAATTCCCACAAACCATGATTTATTCCGACAGGGGTGCCGAAATGCGGGTGGGTGGGGGGGTAGGGTACACAATTTTCATTTTTCCCCTCCCCCGAAACCCCCCATCCCCTTCACCAACACCTTTCAGGGATAATAATAATAATAATAATAATAATAATAATAATAACAATAATAGTAATAATAATAATAATAGTAATAATAATAATAATAATAATAATAATAATAATAATAATAATAATAGTAATAATAATAATAATAATAATAATAATAATGATCATAATGATAATAGTGCTTCTCTGTCAATGGCGAATGCATTTCTGCACATGTGCCTCCATCGTCTCACCCGCGAGGGGAGTACGAAGATTTGAAATGCCAAAATTCCTTGGTTTTTCGGTCTTTTTTTGCACACCCCCCCCCCCATCCCTATAAATCATGGTTTGCGGGTACCAGGAGGAGTTGGGAGCTCATATTGGCAGGGTGGCTAGCCCCAGACTCGGTGCTGATGCTGATATAATTTTTTTTTTGGAATTCACGCAAGTATTTGAGTTACGGGAGTGTCCTGAATGCCAAACTTCCTTTTTTTTAGCAGTACTTGCCGGTGCCTCCGGCAATTGAACGTACCCTGCCGACGGGGCAGGGGGGGGGGGGGCCCTCCCCCCGGGAACCCCAGCCCTGTGATTGCACGTACCCGTTCTGGTCGCGGGTTGCACTCACACCTGAAAATTGATGGTTTTTGCCACCAGGCGCC